>JARQZK010005152.1:200000-319977 GCA_030704885.1 Cynegetis impunctata
CATTACGTGGGTAAAGGTTTCTGTGGTTCCCTTCCCATCTAATATCAACAGACCTGTCTGTTGATATTGGACTAAATAGCACGTAATTAATAACTGAAGACGGCCACAGCCGCAATGAGAAATTTTTGAAAAAAAGATAAATAGTACCCTATTCTTTGACTCTTCAAAATCAAAATAATTTGAACCTATTTCGAACATTACGTGGGTAAAGGTTTCTGTGGTTTCCCTTACCATCTAATAATAACAGATTTGAATGTTAATATTGGACTGAATAGCACGTAATAAATAACAAAGAACGGCCACAGCCGAAAAATTTTAGTGAAACATAGTAGACTGTTTCTATTCAAAATTTTTTCAAATCAATAAATGTCAAAGAAATTTCAATTTTTTCAAAAGTTTTGATAAAGCTACGAATGTCGTGGCGAAACGTCAACTTTTTAATAAAATCGAGTTTTTTAAGATTCAACAAGCCCGTTATTGCTAATAATTATCAAGAGATTATATATATATATATATATATATATATATATATATATATATATATATATATATATATATATATATATATTATATATATATATATATATATATATATATATATATATATATGTATATATATATGTTATATGTATATATATATATATATATATATATATATATATATATATATATATATATATATATATATATATATATATATATATAAGAAATTAATTAATAATAAGATCTGAATGAAATAATGGTAATTAATGACCCTACATTTCATACATTTGTAACTCGGTTTTCTTCCTTCCATATTATTGTATTATTCATGTAGGAGTGACCAAAGAATCCAGATTTGCTTTTAAAATAATTTTTATTAGTGTGTTTTATTTAAAAACACTGGTACTGATGTGAAAGTGTATGAACAATGAGTTTTCATTGGCTGCAAATTGATGTTTTTATTCAGTATTCAGAATGTTGTAAATCATGGTTTAGTGTTTCATAAAGTATATGAATTGAAAGGGTTCTAGTATATTTTTGGTGTTTCAAATGTAAACATGAGCCATTACATTCTCAGTGAAAGAACTGAATGAGTTGTTCCATGAAATAAGTCCAAAATGTGTACAAGTATTTGTATGTACCTATTTCATGTTTGTTTTATGTTTTCAGGAGTAAATCAGATTCCAACAGAAAAAGGTTCAGAGGATCATTTAAATGATGGAAAACTATTACACCAGATTTCCAGTGATAATATTAGATCAGATATACAGATGAGCAATGTTCATTCAGAAGAAGGCAATGAATTATCATCTCCTTATTTGAAGATGAAAATTTCTACCTCAATACAATCTCCATCATCAGCTAAAGATATAAATGAGATGAATAACCTAAATGCAGAGGTAGATCATATAGGAATTAGTCCTGTAAAAAATAATACTCTTCCTGAAGCTATAACTGTACCTCCTAGTCGAAATACTATTCACCTTCCTCTTTCAAAAAATATAGATGAAAATATACTGATAGATGTGCAGCCACAAAGTAGCAAACAAGACATTCCAGACATATTGAGGGACACAAATATAATTGATATTCCAATGGAAGAAGATTGTGCAAAGACAAGCTATGAAAATTGTGTTATTGACAAAGAAATTACACCATCCGATATAAGTTTGGGAAATTCTGAAGTTACACAAATTGTTTCAAGTAAAACAATTTCAAATGAAATGAACATAACCAATCTCCAAAGCTTGCTGGATGAAGCTATTTCTGATAAAGAATCCATAGTGGATAATACCTGCAATCAAAATGACTCAAATTCTATTCACAAAGACGGGAATTCTTCTGAGAACATGTCTATAATACAATTTGAAATGTGTCCTAGAGAAAATTCCCCTTTAAGTTCAGATAAATCTGATTTGGTTAAGATAGGTTCTGATCACACTTCGGGTCATACTTCTGGTGATGAACTTGAAACTGGAACTTCATCTGATATCGAAATTATTTCAAGTCCAAATGGAGATTCAAGCAGCACTCAAAGTAGACAGAGCCCTGCTAAACAAATATTTAAAAAAATTTCCAAAGATGAATGCCAAGTTGATACTTTATTGTGTAAAATGACCATGAGGAGTGCAAAAGGACATACAAGAGAACTTTCTGGGGCTTCAAGTATCAGCGATGATCTACATTCCCCTGAAATAGAAAACCTAATCAAAAAAATTACTGAAATGACTGAAATATTAGAATCAAGAGAAATGAAAATTGTCGATATAAACCGTAAGAATGTTGAACTACAAGAATTAAATAAGGAATTGAAAACTCATCTCAATTCCATTTTATCTAAGCAACTAGAATCCCAGGATTTGACTCAGGTTACTGAAGAATATGCCCAGAGGATGTCTGCGCTAGAAAAAAAGTTCCAGCAAGCAATTCGTGAAATAGATGCTTTGAGAAAGCAATTAGAACAAGCAAAACAAGAATCTGCTTCTAGATTAAGTAAAGGAGAAATTGATTCTATAATTTCTGAAAAAGAGGAAATGATTAAACAACTGAGAGAAGAAGGAGAAAAATTATCTAAACAACAATTACAACATTCCAATATAATAAAAAAATTAAGAGCAAAAGAAAAAGAAAACGAAACAGCAATCAAGCAGCTAAAAGAAAAAGTTGAAGAATTCACTGTTGAAACTGACAGATTGAAGAGAACAGTGAACGCAAAAGAAGAAGTTGAAAGAACGCAAATTGAAGCTGTTAATCAGCTGACTTCCAAAAATAAAAAATTAGAAAATGATATTGTGAAAATACAAAGTGACTATGAAGATCAGGTTCAAAAATATGAAACCTTAAAAAAATCTTTAGACGCTGCTCGTAAGGAATTAAGTGATAAAAATAAAATAACACATCAGTTAACTGCAAAAGAACAGATGTTGGAGAACTTAGAGAGTGAAAAAAAAGTTGCAGAATCTCAAAATGAGGATGTTATAAACCAACTTCAGTATTTGAGAATGAAATTGCATGAATATGAATGTGAATATTTGAAGAAAGAAAGAAATTTAAGACAAGAAAATGGGGAATTACTTAAGAGGCTAGAAAATGCGGAAAGTCGAAATGAAGAACTATCCCAATCCGTATTAGAAGTAAGTAAACCGTTAGTTAGGCAACTGGAATCGCTTCAAGCAACACACAATCTAAAAATTACTCATTTTGAAAAAGTGGAGTTGGAATTAACCTCTAAAATAAAAGACCTACAGGTTCGCTTGGCCTCTGCAGTTAACAATGAAAGAATTTCTAAAGAGGAATGCATGAGAGTAAAATCAAAAATGACAGAGTTGGAAGTAGATCTTAGTAGCGTTAAACATCAGAGGGATCTATTACAAGTTCAGTTGGAACAAATTAAGACAGAAGGTTTTATGTTGGAACAAGAATTGAGAGGTGATATTGAAAAATTACAGTGTGATCTTAAAGGAAAGAGTGTTCACATTGAAAAATTAAATCAAGAAATTTTTACACTCAAATCAACGTTAGAAGCAGTGGAGGAGTCAAAGCGTAAAGATTTACCTACCCTCCCCCCTTCAAAACATGACTTGTATGAGAACATGATCGAAAATAGTTCGAATCGAAGCAGCACATCACCAACATTGAGTGTAGGCAAAGCTTCGGTTGCAGAATCCCTAGCTAGTTCTGTATGGTCACAAATTGAATCATTTGACGTAGGACACGCTCCTCGTTATACAAACATGTTTGAAATACAAATGCTTCAAACAAACCTTCAGCAAAAGGAAGGTGAAGTTCAACAATTACAGTGGGAATTGAATAGAAGAGAACAAGAAAGAAACTTAATGAATTCTGAACTAACATCCCTAACTAGCAAAGTAGATAAATTAATGAAGATTGAAGCTGATTACGAGACAGTGAAAATTAAATTAGAAGAGTTAAAGAGACAGTATGATGTTCTGTGTGAAATGTATGGAGAGAAAGTTGATGAGGTTGAAGAATTGAGGTTAGATCTATTGGAAGCCAAAGAAGCTTATAAGAGTCAACTAGATGAGTTACTTGGAAATCAAAATACTTGTGGTTCATAGCTTTAAAGAAATTTCATTGATTGTGATAGATTTATGTAATATATTAAATTAAGGATCTATATTGAACAAGGTTTTATATTTAAATTGGTGATAATACGCATAGGTATTGAATGAGGAATTAGTGAGAGGGCAACATTGGTAAGAACTTACGAAATTGTGAATTAAATTATAATCGAGTATGGAAACCAACCCTCTATTTTATATTTATAATATTAGCCCTATATTATGATTTTTCTTATTCTGCTTATTTTGAATCGTTCAAAATCTACAATTTGTTTTGAATTTTGTGCACCAATATGTTATATTTCGAAACAAAATAATGTTTTGATATATAAGTAATCTGCCACTTCATTAATCATTAGAAAACTACCTAAATTACCAATTTTCCTAGTAGTCTTATTTTTTAACTGTAAATTCTAAAATTTGCCTCTAATAGGCTAAAAGCATTTGATAAATAATTAAACAACTGTCGAAATTATGCAATAAACGTACCTACTCCTCAAAATTACTCATTTCAGTCAAGTTGAATATACTATGTTGTATATGGATACTTATTATATTTAGCTATAATTTTTAATATTTATGTTGGATAATTAAACATTATTAAGCAAATAACTAGCTTAATCGCCCAAATATTTTGTCTGAAACATCGCCATTATCAATACACTTAAAATTATTTGTCTGAAATTGCCAACTCTATATCTTATATCAGTGTTAATATTATACATTTTTAAAATTATTTTAAATTTCTGGTTGGTGTGCTAGATACTTGTGAGAAACGGAAGCAAATTAACTTTGAAGGAATTATAACCTGAGGTTTTGTCAATACTATGTCCTAGTTTTCGCAAATTTTGTGAAAGAAAATATAATAAGTATGGAAAGCAGATATTCAGAGAGCTCTACTTCTCAGAATAATTTGTGTTGTATATGTTACTATTGAATATTTGTAACAAGTATTTCCCATCGACGCATTTTAATTATAATGTACAAATAATTGGGAGCTTATTTGAAACACTATTCTATAAAAAAAAAATTCGTTTCTAGTATCTCTCCTCACACAAATATTAGAATTGTTTTTCAAAAAACATTTCTGCGTGTTGCATTGTTAAGTTTTGTAATAATTTATTCAGTAATAAATGAGTTGAAAATTTTTCTGGTCTATTATTCCGAAGCATGATATGTAAAAAATAACATCCACTTAGGCTTTTCACAAAGGTGAAAATTACACCAAATTTTCCTATTTCATATCCCACGGCCATTATTGAGTGATTGTGCTTTTTGTATATTTTTTCAAGGATGTTGAGAGAATGAATATCTGAAATTGAAGTCAAAAAAACAGACTATTACGCTATTTAGCCGTTCTGATTTTGAAGAATTTGAGGATAGAGATACCAACAGTGTAAAACCAAGTTTGCAGCTTCGAAAAACCTGTGCTAACTGCCTGATGAAAAGTCCTAATCTTAACAAAAATCAATTAGTGCCAAATTTTAGCTTTAACCGTTTTCCTATTAGAATATCGGCTCAAGCTTCAATACTCATCCTACTACAAAAGTTATTGAGATTAAGTTGTATAACAGTTATTTAGCTTCCATTGAAGCATAAAATGGCACCCTGTAGGCACAATAGTCCCTTTTGCTATAAGAAAAAAAGTGCGTGCATACAATGTACATATGTCAGAAGTGAAATTTCTTTGGTAAACTAATTTTTAAATCTCGTTTATATTTATACTAATCTATAGTTTTAGATTTCCGAGACTTATAATATATAATGTTTATTTATAAATTTGACTCACTCTATACATACTAATGATAATGTGAATAAATAAAAATGATCTACGTTCACTGTAGTACAAAACGTTATGCGACAGAATTGCCATCTAAAGAACTAATATTATATTATATATAATACTAAATAATATATAATACTAAATAAATAATTGGTTTGCCATTTTGGACTTCCCAAAATGCAGGCTGCCGAAGGCCGCATTATGGCAAACTTATAAAGCCGAGATAAAGAGATCGGCCCCGAATCGCGGGGCCCGAAGGGCCCCGTCGATCGCCCGCGCCCTTTCCGTAGTGCTTAGGCTACGTCTCGCCTCGATCCGAGACGCCGATTTTCGATATCGAACGTTTGAAGTTTGACGTTTCTCCGAAATTCGCGAAAACGGCTGCATTCCCGACCCTTAAGAACTATTTTCACTTACCATGGACTTCAATTCACGTGACCGCCTTTCGAGCCGACAGTTGGACGGGTCGAATTCTATCGAGAAGTTTCGAAGTATAGTAGTATTCTACCGATTCTACTGATTCCGCACAAACTACGATTCACCGTGAGCAGATGGCGCGCCCGTTCGACAGAGGCAGGGACGGGCTCAGCACTTGACGCGTCGCGTACCGTTCGACAGAGGCAGGGACAGGCTTTGCACTCATCGTGGTTCGGGAAACTATATTTTCATCGATCTATAGTTTTCACGGATCTATTTAATAGGCGGGGGAGCCTCTCACTAGTATATAATACTAAATAAATAATTGGTTTGCCATTTTGGACTTCCCAAAATGCAGGCGGCCGAAGGCCGCATTATGGCAAACTTATAAAGCCGAGATAAAGAGATCGGCCCCGAATTGCGGGGCCCGAAGGGCCCCGTCGATCGCCCGCGTCCTTTCCGTAGTGCTTAGGCTACGTCTCGCCTCGATCCGAGACGCCGATTTTCGATATCGAACGTTTAAAGTTTGACGTTTCTCCGAAATTCGCGAAAACGGCTGCATTCCCGACCCTTAAGAACTATTTTCGCTTACCATGGACTTCAATTCACGTGACCGCCTTTCGAGCCGACAGTTGGACGGGTCGAATTCTATCGAGAAGTTTCGAAGTATAGTAGTATTCTACCGATTCTACTGATTCCGCACAAACTACGATTCACCGTGAGCAGATGGCGCGCCCGTTCGACAGCGTCGCGTACCGTTCGACAGAGGCAGGGACAGGCTTTGCACTCATCGTGGTTCGGAAAACTATATTTTCATCGATCTATAGTTTTCACGGATCTATTTAATAGGCGGGGGAGCCTCTCACTAGTATATAATACTAAATAAATAATTGCTTCGCCAAATTCGACTTCCCAAAATGCAGGCGGCCGGAGGCCGCATTTTGGCAAACTTACGAAGCCGAGATAAGGAGATCGGCCCCGAATCGCGGGGCCCGGAGGGCCCCGTCGATCGCCCACGTCCTTTCCGTAGTGCTTAGGCTACGTCTCGCCTCGATCCGAGACGCCGATGTTCGATATCGAACGTTTAAAGTTTGACGTTTCTCCGAAATCCGCAAAAACGGATGCATTCCGGACACTTAAGAACTATTTTCGCTTCCCATCGACTAGAATTCACGTGACCGCCTTTCGAGCCGACAGTTGGACGGGTCGAATTCTATCGAGTAGTTTCGGCACGGCGGAGTATAGTAGTATTCTACCCATTCCGCACAAAGTACAGATTGGCTGTGAGCAGATGGCGCGCCCGTTCGACAGAGGCAGGGACGGGCTCAGCACTTGACGCGTCGCGTACCGTTCGACAGAGGCATGGACAGGCTTTGCACTCATCGTGGTTCCGGAAACTATATTTTCATCGATCTATAGTTTTCACGGATCTATTTAATAGGCGGGGGAGCCTCTCACTAGTATATAATACTAAATAAATAATTGCTTCGCCAAATTCGACTTCCCAAAATGAAGGCGGCCGAAGGCCGCATTTTGGCAAACTTACGAAGCCGAGATAAGGAGATCGGCCCCGAATCGCGGGGCCCGAAGGGCCCCGTCGATCGCCCACGTCCTTTCCGTAGTGCTTAGGCTACGTCTCGCCTCGATCCGAGAAGCCGATTTTCGATATCGAACGTTTAAAGTTTGACGTTTCTCCGAAATTCGCGAAAACGGATGCATTCCGGACACTTAAGAACTATTTTCGCTCCACATGGACTTCAATTCACGTGACCGCCTTTCGAGCCGATAGTTGGTTGGACGGGTCGAATTCTATCGAGAAGTTTCGGCACGGCGGAGTATAGTAGTATTCTACCCATTCCGCACAAACTACAGGTTGACACTGAGCAGATGGCGCGCCCGTTCGACAGGGGCAGGGACGGTCTCAGCACTTGACGCGTCGCGTACCGTTCGACAGAGGCAGGGACATGCTTTGCACTCATCGTGGTCCGGGAAACTATATTTTCATCGATCTATAGTTTTCACGGATCTATTTAATAGGCGGGGGAGCCTCTCACTAGTATATAATACTAAATAAATAATTGGTTCGCCATTTTGGACTTCCCAAAATGCAGGCGGCCGAAGGCCGCATTATGGCAAACTTATAAAGCCGAGATAAAGAGATCGGCCCCGAATCGCGGGGCCCGAAGGGCCCCGTCGATCGCCCCCGTCCTTTCCGTAGTGCTTAGGCTACGTCTCGCCTCGATCCGAGACGCCGATTTTCGATATCGAACGTTTAAAGTTTGACGTTTCTCCGAAATTCGCGAAAACGGCTGCATTCCCGACCCTTAAGAACTATTTTCGCTTCACATGGACTTCAATTCACGTGACCGCCTTTCGAGCCGACAGTTGGACGGGTCGAATTCTATCGAGAAGTTTCGAAGTATAGTAGTATTCTACCGATTCTACCGATTCCGCACAAACTACGATTGACCGTAAGAGATGGCGCGCCCGTCGTTCGACAGAGGCAGGGACGGGCTCACACTTGACGCGTTCGCGTACCGGTTGACAGAGGACAGGGACAGCTTTGCACTCATCGTGCGTCCGGGAAACTATATTTTCATCGATCTATAGTTTTCACGGATCTATTTAATAGGCGGGGGAGCCTCTCACTAGTATAATACTAAATAAATAATTGCTTCGCCATTTTGGACCTCCAAAATGCAGGCGGCCGAAGGCCGCATTTTGGCAAATTCACAAAGCCGAGATAAAGAGATCGGCCCGAATCGCGGGCCCGAAGGGCCCCGTCGATCGGCCCGCGTCCTTTCCGTAGTGCTTTAGGCTACGTCTCGCCTCGATCCGAGACGCCGATCTTCGATATCGAACGTTTAAAGTTTGACGTTTCTCCGAAATTCGCGAAAACGGCAGCATTGCCGACGCTTAAGAACTATTTTCGCTTCACATGGACTCGAATTCACGTGACCGCCTTTGGAGCCGATAGTTGGACGGGTCGAATTCTATCGAGAAGTTTCGGCACGGCGAGGCCCAATGAGGCCGTAGTATTTGCCGATTCCGCACGAACTCGAGATTGACAGCGAGCAGATGGTGTGCCCGTTCGACAGAGGCAGGGACGGGCTCAGCACTTGACGCGTCGCGTACCGTTCGACAGAGGCAGGGACGGGCTTAGCACCCCTCGGCGTTCGAGAAACTATATTTTTATCGATCTATATTTTTCACGGATCTATTTAATAGGCGATGGAGCCTCTCACTAGTATTTAACTACTAAACGAATACATCAACCCTCGATCTCCCGTTCTCTCATGGCTATGTGCTTCATATGCTACTTTCGCCTTTTCTCACTCTCTCTCAATCGCTCTCTCCCTCTTCTTGGATAAAAACATACCACATTTTCGTGTCACTGCTTGCAAACTTACAAGGCGAATGCTGGGCCAGTATTAATCCTCGCCTATCCTTAATGCACTTGTACATACAAGTGTATCCTCTGATCTGGCTGAAGGAGTTAATCCCAAACTCAAGCTGCCCGTCTTCCTGACTCATACTTCAGGGAGGAATGAAACACGTGTATCTCCTCTCCTCGTTTCACTTTATTGCGTTTCATGTTTCATCCGTAAAAATTTTACCCCCATGCGCGCAAAGAAGTTTCACTTAAAAAAACGAATAATTAATTATTAAATCGATTTTTCAAGAAATGTAAAACGAAAAATCAATTAGGAAATCGATTTTTCAAGAAGTGTCGTAGGGTAAATTTTTATTAATACTGCAAAGAAACCCATATCATATTATAAAACTGACATGGCCTTTATTACTATAGTTCTGATTGTTCACGAATTCTGGTGGATCGAAAGTTGTTTAATAAGGAATCATAAAAACCATCAGTTAATGCCATACATTTTTTTATTAAAGTCAAACTCGCATGGGGAAAAATTTTTACGGATGAAACGCAATAAAGTGACACGAAAATGTGGGACGTTTTTGAGAGTTGAAAGGGCGAACGCAGCATGAAACACATAGCCATGGAGCGAGAGGAGGAAAAGAGCGAGAGATATTGATTGAGAAAAAATACGCGCTATTGGTTGATGTATTAGTTTAGTAGTTAAATATTAGAACTTAACATCTTGTACTACAGTAAACGCAGATCTTTTTTATTTATTTACATTATAGTCCGGGAGCCCACTGTCCGAAAGTCTACGTCATAAAACATCCGGATCATTCATGATTTATTTGAAAGGATTTATACCAAAGAATATTAAACCGTTGGTCTGCCTAAGCTCATCCTGGCGGGTCATAGTTATTGAACGTAATTTATTTGGCAAAAACTGGTACGTCACCTACGTCACAAAACATCCGGCTGAAATTTAAACACATTATAGATAAATATCAGTTATTTGAAATTGTCTTGGTCTGCCAAGCTTCACCCTGGCGGAAGTGCTCGGCAGACCACCCTAAAGCGGTGACAGCTACTGTCAAATTGATTGGTGTCAGTCAAGCCAGATCATAGATTAACAAGAAAGAATGTATGATAAATTCTCGGAACATTCCATTACCGCTGCTTGTCAGTATATAAGCTGTAAATCGCGAAAGAGAGAATTTTTTTGTTTTATGTTGACTGTGATTTGTTTTGAAAAAAGCATATAAAGGTTACTCTTTGGATGTGCCTGGTTTACCACCACACAATTTACAACTTGAGGTTGGCTCGGTAGTCATCATGATTCGGAATCTATTACCATTAGTATGTATACAGTGTGTAAATAGTGAGTTAAATTTATAAATAAACATTTTGTGATAAATTTGTAAATCAGCCTATACCAAGCAGTTGTTCAGAGTAAGTAATATATTTGTTATTTTCTGTTAATTTACAATTTTTTAGATTAGTATAAATATAAACGAGATTTAAAAATTAGTTTACCAAAGAAGTTTCACTTCTGACATGTGTACTTTGTACGGACGCACTTTTTTGTTTTAAGGAAAAGCCTCCATATATTTCAAAACACATGGTTTGTCCTCTGGAGGTTAATAAATCCTAACATTTTGTTACAAATAACAGCGTATTTGGATCTTTTCATATATGAAAATCAGTTTTAAAATTCCTCAAACTTTAATGACTTTCAAAAAATTATTGATAACTAGGCCAATCTAGAAAAAAAGGTTGATTAACAATAACTAAATTAGATATCCAGAAACTGAGCTATACCAACATATATACCATGAAAACAGTTTTATCATTAAATCTTCCAGATTTCTTTCTAATAAGACATGAAAACTTTCATGAAGAATAATTCAATTTAACTCAAAAAAAAAACAAATTCATATGATTAATTCAAATAAATAAACTTATATACTTGAAGTATTGTTTTCGTCGATTCAACATGATGCTTCGTCGAAAACAAAAGAGGACCGAATGTAATGAAAATTTTATTTGAATGAATTATGGATTGCTTTGTTTACATCTGTTTACGTGTAATTTATGAGAGAAGTTGTTGAGTTTTAATTGTATTGTGGATCGTTTACAAACGTTCAGAAGAGATGAATCACTATTGTTGTGTATCCTATCCTTCATCTTGGGCAAAAAAAAACCGAATATAGCTTACATACCTTTCCGAAAGCTGGACAATTCAAAGTTGCATTTCAAACAAAGTTGGGAAACAAGGAAATGATGGACAGAAGAAAGGTGTGGATTCATAACTTGAAGATTGAAAAAAATGTCTGAACATAAGAGAGTTGTTCTTTACAGTTTACTGAGAATAATTATTTTCCCTGCAGTAAGTTTGTGCATTTTTCCATATAGAATTATACTAACTAACTAATGATGTGCAATTTTCAGCTAACCGAAAACGTAGAGTTTTAGAAGTCCAATGCTATTCTAACGAAAAATGTTCCACTTTTATCGGAATCTGAACCTGGGCTATCATCCAGAGATTCTAGATTATTGTATTTTCTTTCATGTAACAACCAGAGATACTATTAAAATAATAATAACAAATGATGTTTATTTGCACAACCAAAATAACAGTTTATCATAACATCAAGAATATGAAATAAATCTTGACTCTATAGCATAGATATATACTATATATACTTACTCATATATATTAAGATTTCTATGCTCTATAGCTAGGTAAAAACTAAAATATCCCAAAAAAAACCATACTCTCAGAAGTCCATCGTACTTTTAGGAAAGCTGTTATATGTCAGGAAAATTTAAAAAATATAATAACTCATTATGTTCAAACAATTCAAGCAGAGTATTCATATTAATTCTTCTTTTATTTCATGTTGTTTCTTTCAGTTTTGCTGGTAAGTGCTTAGTTTTGTCCATTATACTCAAAAATTCTTCAGTTCGTAATGAAAGTAGACATGTCAGAGATGTTTTCTTGAAACTTTTGAAAGTTTTTTTTATTTTTTAAATAAATAGGTGTTCTATCATACAGCCTTTTCATGAGGTATACATAGTTCCTTCAACCAATTAATTTATTGGTCCTCTACTTTATTTTATTATTGATTTTTATGTTCAATGATAAAAACTGCGTGTAAATTTCAACTTGATGTAGGCAGGTTATCTACTGTTGAACAGAGATAATATTGTCCTCAATCGAAACACAATGAACCACTAGAAAATACGAAGTCCAAAAGAACACCAATTCCGAAGCTAAACGTTCGAAAACTCAAAATGAAATGAGCGTAAATACCATTACCAATCAATGTAAACAAATAGCTAATGGCCCATGCTCTAGTACCCATATTAGCCGTTCCGGCGCTAAAATCTTAATTTCGGACGCCAATGGCCCATGCGTAATATTCGACACCGATAGGGGGCGTATCGCTTATTATGTTTTACCCGTTAACATAGAAGTTTCTCTTAACTTCTGTGATTATGATCTAGATAATTTGTATTTACTCTATTTACATTACACTAGACACTAGGACTGCCATGATAAATAAGGAAGGCAAGTTTTTTTTTATATGGAAAAAAGGAAAATAATCTGTGTAAAAAAGGATCCACATGAGTAGCAGGTTTTACCAAATTATGAGCAGGTTGGCTAATTCACTAAAGAGTAATCTTATATTATAGTTGCAATGTAAACTCAACAAAAAATTTAACACTCATTGTTTACAACGAGAGGTCCTCAATTTTTAAGGTACCCATTTCTTATTTTAATTTTGATTAAATCGTAAAATTTTTATTCCTCTAAATCATTTAAGTGTAAAACCCCTTAAAAAATCTTCATCATTTTAATTTCTGAATGTTTAATAACTTAGGCGGAATTCGCTGAAGAGTAATTATTTCATGCAAAAAAAATTATTTAATACTTGATTTGCACATATCTTCTGTGAGGAGGAACTATCAATAAAAGAAGTACCACATTAATTGTTGATGGGGCGTCATAAAAAGCGAAAAATTATAGTTCATATATTTGCATGTCCTAATCAAACGAATACTTTCTGATACTTGATGGTTTCAAAATCCAAAGAGTTAAATTATAATCATATAAGGCACTTTATCATAAACTATGCAGTTTAAAAGCTTTCCATATAGGTCTGGGTTGGAAAATGTAGGAGAGAATTGATTATTTTATTGAGTAAAATTTTATTACTACATTTATAATTTGGTTATAATCGGAAGCTATTCATAGATTATATTGATTCGTATTTTTCTTGTCAACTTCAGTAGATTTTGAAATTTATATTGATAATTTGAATTTCAAATCACTGATCATTTTGGGAATTTTACGGTTGAATTAATTTAAGGTGTTGTAGAAGTTTAATATTTTTCTTGATTCTACATTTTTTTGACAGATAAAATCATCAGATTCAAATTTATTTATTTATTGCTCTAGGGTGTTGTGTATGTCCGGAATTTAGTGGTTCTAAATATATGATTAAATTGTTGGGTAATGTACATAGTTTACAAGCCCATTGGCCGTTCGGAACCGGCGTTAAACTGTAGGTCCCTCAAGTAAAAAAAAAATTTATGTAGTTTCCTTATTTTGTATTTTATTATCAATTAAATTGAAAACAAATTGCGAGTAGGTACCTATAATATGAATTGGTAGACAACAGTAGGTATATTTGCATTTTTATGTTTATTTTCTAGTATTTTGATCCAGTTTTATAACTTACAGTAAAAGCCAGTTCCTCCACACAGATAACGTGGATGGCAAGTTTTTAAATGAAAGCCCCTGTTTATATATATATATATATATATATATATATATATATATATATATATATATATATATATATATATATATATATATATATATATATATAATAATAATAATTTTATTTTCCCATATAATTGAGATTTTCCTGCCCAATTGATAATCTGGAAAACCCAAATTGATTTTGTGCTTCTGTCGTGTATTATGGCCGTGTACCTCCCTTCTTGTTTTTAAAGTGTACTGCTTATTAACAATGTAAATCAATGAATAAATATACAAACTTGCTAATGACATAACACCCAATTCAACAAATTGGTTTTTACATGGTTCTTTGTTAGGCAAGTTCTGCATGCATCTTATAATTTTTTTTGAATAATAAATAGTTGGCCAGAGTTATGGATTTTTCCCCAAAAAACTAGACCATATGAAAGAGACGACTGAATAAGGCCAAAGTATAGTAGTTTGAGCATGTCGATCGATACTGTATTCCATAAGTTCCTGTTAATGAAACAATATGAACTCAGTTTTGAGGCTGTATGAATGCTAATTCCATGTGAGTTTCTGGTTTAGATAAACTCCTAAAAATGTTGTACAAGCTGAGTCCTCCAGGGATTTTCCTTCTGTTTTAAGTAATATGCTTTCATTTACAGTTACATTTTGTAATAAACTGGACAGCTATTGACTAGTCTACATTCAAAGAGATTTTATTATTACTGCAGCATTGGGATATGCTTCTAATAGATTCTTTGGATTTGTTTTGTGTTTCTCTCTTAGATTGTCCTGAGACAATTAAATTGGTATCATCCGCGTGAAGTATAGGATAGCCTGTATTCCTCAGTTTTTTGGGTAGATCAGTTATAAAAACATCAAATAATGTTGGTGACAGGCATGATCCTTGTGGTGTGCCTTTTCGAATTTTGATCGACTCCGATCTAACACCATTGATCTCAACCTTCTGCTTTCTATCCAATAGGTATGAGATTATCCATTCCAAACATGGGCCTCTGACTCGATATATATATATATATATATATATATATATATATATATAAAATGAAGTGAACTAGGACATTTATTTGAAACTAATCAAACAAACCTCCTAGCGGAGCTTGTTATACGAGTTCACGAAACATACACCATTCTAAGGTATATGGAGGCATTTCGATGTTTCGTGAACTCGTATAACCAGCTCCGCTAGGAGGTTTGTTTGATTAGTTTCAAATAAATGTCCTAGTTCACTTCATTTTATTGCCACGATCGTGTGTCGTTAGCCCGAAGATTTTTGTTTTCTTTATATTTATATATATATATAGTATATAGTATATATATATATATATATATATATATATATATATATATATATATATATATATATATGTATATATATATATATATATCTCTGTATATGTATATATGCAAAAGTATATATGTATATATGTGTATATATGTATATATGTATATATTTATATATATATATATATATATATATATATATATATATATATATATATATATATATATATATATATATATATATATATATATATATATATATATATATATATATATATATATATATATATAGTGGATTGCCTATAAAGATTGAAAATTTGTAGTTTTAGCCGTGAAATTGACATAAAGTTGTAAAGTGTTTGATTAGTCTGTTGCATTACACTTACATAATATTTATTATTGTTATGCGCTTTTTAATTTGAAATTATAGGAAAAACATTGTGGGTTAATGAAATTAGTATTTGTTGATATCACCCTTGGCCGCAATGACAGCTTCCAAACGTCATGGCATGGTTTCAATGCAGGTTCTTGCATAGAATTGATTGCTGTAATGATAATGCCATACTCTAATGATGGTTTCTACTAGTTGTTGTTTGTTTGTGATCTCACGTTCGGTCAGCTCACACAAGGTCTCGATTGGATTCATATCCGGATAATTGCCCGGCCAGGACCAAACCCAGACATTTTTAGTCGTATTTTATCCCATATTTTTTATTCCAATAAAGTTGTTACACTTCTGGCACAATGACGCATCATACAAAATATATGGTCATCATCGTCAGGGAATCCTTCTCTGACCTGGGGAACAAGACGCTTTTCTGTCTCTTGGTTGATTATTCTACATAGAGACGAACAGTACCTCTAGCAGAGATCACAGACCATGCCATAACGCTCTTCTCAATGCAATCTGGATGATATTTCTCTCCAGGAATTCGTCTGACGAATCAGCTTTTTTTCATTAAAATTTGGAAGGACTCATCGGATATTTATAACAAGGTGATAATAAATCAATTATTCAGACATATCAAAGTCATATAATTCCTTAACAGCCATTGTCCTATGCCTATTGGCCCATTCTTTGCGCTTCCTCTTCATTATCTGCTTAAGGCAAAGGTTTTTGGATGGGCTGTGACCAATTATGCCAATCGTCTTTGCACTGTTCTCTTGAACTCATTGATTTTAGCTTCATTAACAAATGGGGATATAAGCCACACATAGTTTTCTATTTTGTCTGCACACGTCCTTCATTTTACGATCGCCGCGATGTGTGTTATTTTTTTCGACCACATCTCCCCTTACGAATGCCTTCCAGGGGTAGGTTTTGATCCATTTTTTTTTATTCTACTTTAAAAACATCTGTGATTGTTGGTATTTATAATAACCAATTGATTGGGCCGATACTTGGTGAAAATCCATCACTATGTAAATAAAACTTTGGTTTTTGATTTTCACTATATTTAATATAGTGAAAAGTAAAAACCAAAGTTTTATTTACATTGTAGCTATTTATCTCTGGGAATGAGAGGTATATATCAGTAATTTGCAGATTTCTCTGAGTTCTTTGAGACGCTTCTGTTGACTTATCGTTTGCGCGTTAATTATAGAGTTTAACTTAGGGATGAAACGATACGAGTAAATACAAGTACATACTCGATACTTTCCTCCGATACTGAGTACTTTCAGTATCGATACTTTGAAATTAAGTATCGAGTAGGTATCGGTCAAAAGTACTCATATAAGTATCCTATTGTCACTATTTCATTTTAACATTGATAAAAAATTTCATATCTTAAATGTTAAGTTACAGTACTTCTTACGACATATTGTATATACCGTGAACTACGTGCAACGTGCAATTGACAACGTAATCATTAGAAGAAGAAGATCTGCGCTATGCTCTATGGTGTTCCGTTGTTATAAGTTATAAGTAGACAACCAACTAGGAATCGTTCTCTCACTTGCATTTTCTGTACTTTAAGTATCCTTCGCATATTCGTTAATCCTAACCTAACACAACACAACAGTAGTCGGTGATCGGTGTTTGTTTCGTGTTCAAAGCATTTTATTTTAAATTTTTGAGTGATTGAAAATGGGGCCTACATAGTCTAGTGCGTGGAAATATTTTACAAAAAACGACGAGAAAACTGCAAGCTGCAAAAAATGCTTTAAAGCCGTGCGGTTTGCATATATATATATATATATATATATATATATATATATATATATATATGTATATTATAATTATATATATATATATATATATATATATATATATATATAAATATATATATATATATATATATATATATAATATATATAAGATATATATATATATTATATATATATATAATATAATATATATATATATATATATATATATATATATATATATAATATATATATATATATATATATATATATATATATATATATATATATATATATATATATATATTTTATATGAATAAACCATTATTATTATAATTTTGTAATTTTCAATAAAGGCTACTAATACTTTTTACGGTTTTTACTTTAAATTTTCCAAAAATGATTCGATACGAGTAAGTATCGATACTTTTCAATCGATACTGACTAAGTATCGATACTTGACGACCGATACAGTATCGAGTAAAAGTAAGTTTAACTTGAGTAGAATTGAAATGAAGTTTTGATGTTTATGTACCAGATGGCCAGATAAGAATGCAAAGTGCTGTATCTCGTAACCTATTGGTCGTAGCGGTAAAAAATATCATAACTAAAGGAACCAACAGAAAATCTTGGAAATTATTTTCAGGTTTCCAAGATGAGGCTATTAATATAATTGCAGTATATTTTGAATGTCTTCAAAATGCGACATTGGCTCAAAGAGTATACAGAGCTCCCTATCCCAATCGGCGTTTTCGCCATGCGAGAATTTTTCCGCGTTTAGTGCGAAATTTGCGTAACTCTGGCACCTTAAGAATTCCAGATAAAAATTTCTCTATATTCCCCCAATATGCCCAACAAATTCTCGCATGGCGTGAGCGCCGATTTGGTTATCGAGCTCTGTACACTCTTTGTGTCAATTTCGCATTTTGAAAATATTCAAAGTATAACTCAATAATATCAACAGCTTCATCATTTGTAAAAGCATTTCAATCGTTTTCAATCCTTTTTTATGTGTGTCACAAAAACTTCACTGCCACTACAAGTATAGTTTTAATATTTGTTGACAAGTTTATTTTAGGCATTTGTTCTTCTTCCCTGGCCTACTCTTCATATTTTGACTACCTTGCACTTATATATTATATTCCTTGATTATTATGCCCCTAAACGTTTTTGCTTGAATTTTTTGGAACGAAGAATATTATTTTTTAAAAATCATAAAATTATGAAACTTCATCATTTATTCTTGAAAAAGGATAAATAAATAAAAATAAATAACGGTGTTATGACATCTTTTCAGAATTTCATGATAATTAAATTTTCTTTCTTCGATATCTTAGGCAGGAAATGAGATATCAAGATTCGGTTTTCACTAGCCTATTTTGGTATCATTACACTACATTTTAATAACAGGTTATTCCATTAGATTTTTCAGAGATATTGGCAATTTTCTCTTATCATATCAAAAAACGCGCTCTTGCGACATCACTGAAAATTTGATATATCACATATAAAATGGTTTTGATGTAGCAATAAATGCTTTTTTCAACGAGACCAATGTTGAAATCCGTTCAGTCGTTCAGGAGTTACAGCTATTTATTCAAAAGAACATTGTTGTATCACCCCCCACATTTCAATAGATACGTCAAAAAGTGTTAAATAAAAATTATTGGAATGAAGCTTAGCTTAAGAGAGGAAATAATTTTGTGGTATATTTACTAGGAAAAAATCACCTTGAAAGTGTTTTTAGATGGCCGTTATCTTGGAAAACTGAAAGTAATTTCCAGGATTTTCTGTTGGCCACTTTAGTTGAAAATTTATTTACCGCAAGTCTCCTGCGACGAATAGTTTATGAGATACGGCACTTTGCATTCTTATCTGACCACCCGGTACAATGTGACAAAATTATAGTAAGAAAATGCAGAAAATTCAACGAAATGTATCCTGATTTACAACCAATGGACAAGAGAAAGCTCAGACGGTTAATAATCAATTACTTTAATTATGAATCAACAGAACGATATTTACTGAACCCTGTGAATTCAGATGAAGACAAATTAATAAGCGGTCAAATCTGAAACAAAAGATTTTCAGTAAGTCAAATAACAAAAAACATCAAATAACGATGCTGATAGGAAGCTATAGAGAGATTTTAAGCCCCTTATTTATTCACCTTTCTTCCGTTATGGTCATTGTGAGCATGCGCAATGAACTCTTGCTTGTTCGTTAACGATATTAACGATAACCGATTCCGTTACTTGCGGAAAAATAAAGATCCATGTTATGGTTATGTTTATCGTTATGCGTTACAGCACCGTTGCCACACCTTTCAGCTTTTCGAGCATTAAATACATTTGACATAGGAGACGTACGTGCTCATTAAAATATATAACATAAAAGTATGAACAAAAAGCCCTAAACCTAGTGAGAATTTGTTATAATTTTTGTATTATATCGTTATATTGTTGAGAGTTCAAATACAAAGCCTGATATTTTTGCGATGTCGTGATTGTAAAATTTTAATTGAGTATCTGGCAACGTGTAAAAAGTAATGGCGTTTGATAACATAACCCAACTCCTAGACCTTATTAAGTCCGCATCACGGTTTCTTCTATTTATAATATTCAACAAATCATCCTCCATTTCAAAAATTATATATAAAATAAACTAAACACCAGATATTTTGAGGATAGGAAAACCAAAACAAAATAAGATTCACCGCACCATCACCTGTCAATATATGAAGCTTAAAGTAGGGGTTTAAAATAACTTAGTTTAATCGTCGTGGTTATGGTTATGGTTAGCAAAAATAACCATAACATCGCCGTAATAAGATTTTTTAAGGGGCTTAAAATCTCTCTTATATCTGTAACATTAACTCTGTTATTTAAGTTGTACCGATGTAGCAGGTCCGTTTTTAGCAGGGTTTCACTTTGAAAACCTGCTTATTGAAATGGGTTCGATTAGCAAAGTTGGACCTAGGACCAACATAGTTTTTCGTTTCATGAGTTTTTATGATGCTTGGCACCGAAAACTCAATTTCATATCTCTCTCTCTCTCTCTCTATATATATATATATATATATATATATATATATATATATATATATATATATATATATATATATAATATGTTTGTATGTAGGTATGTAAGAGCTCATGTATTTTAGCGTTGTTTACACGATAAAGGGCGCAATTTTGAAGCAATAGTAGGTAGTTTCGTATGATATCTTGGATGGGATTGTTTCTGGTTCGAATTGGTTGGGGGTTGACCCCCCTCGGGGAAAATAAATCTTGTTTACACGATAAAGTTCGCAATTTTGGAGTAATAGGGTTGAAAGTTTGTGAGTAGGTATTTTCGAAAAATATATTGGATGGTATTGGTTTTGGTTCGAATTGGTTGGGGGGTTGACCCCCTGGGAGAATAAATATATCTTGAAAGTTCGTGAGTAGGTAGTTTCGTATGATATATTAGATGGGATTGGTTTTAGTACTATGATAAAGAGCGCAATTTTGTAGCAATAGGGTTGAAAGTTTGTAAGTACGTGGTTTCGGATGATATCTTGGATGCGATCGGTTTTGGTACGAATTGGTTGGAGGGTTGGCCCCTCGGGTAGGAAATAAATATTATTTACACCATAGAGAGCGCAAATTTTTTTGGATTTAGAATAAGAGTCATATTGAAGGAATAGTTTTTTTTAAACTGGATACGTCATGAAAACCTGCTTTTCTATGCAGCTCGCTGCGATAGAGTTTTTTCTCGTTGTGTTTGAGAGCATGAGCATCTCCAAGATTTTGCTAACTACTACTCAAAATTGAATGTTGGGCGTCCTTTTGGGTTTTAATTTCACGGCTACAATTGTTACGTATAGACTTCATAAGTTTTTGAGCAGTGGGCATCTCTACAGCTACTCCAAATTAATAAGTAGGCTGAAATTTTAAACCTGAATTTGGTTGATTTAAGGGGGGCGTCATTTGGACATTTCAAATGTTTCCTCCTCTCCCGCAATTTTTATGTAGAAATTTAAAGCGTGTCTGCAGGTTTTCAAGCTGCCATTTTAATGTGGAGATCTCTTGTATTTTTGTGATTTTTAAGATTTTTTCACCTCCAGAGCTCTTCTAAGTTGACTTTGGTAGTTAAGAATTGGTATGTTAAAAGGAAGAAATGCCACTCAACTGTGCTGCAAATGTTTTTTTTGTTTCTAATTGAAATGGATTGACATTAAGTAACTAACTCCGATATATCCAAATGAATATTGATATACGAAAACCACATAATGTCCGAAATGGAATTTTGAAAAGAGAAAAACTAACTATGTTTTATTAAATTTCTTGCTGTTGTAGCCGTCTTAAGTTATTAATTATAGTCTAAGATCACAAGTAAGGTCGACCTTCACTCATCTGCTTGCCAAACGAAATATATATTAAAATTAAGGTAATTTTATTGCGAATGCAGTAGTATAGGGTTGCCTGCAAAAATCCGGTCATGAATATGGGGAGCTTTAAATTAAAAAATTTAAGCGAGCTAATAGTACTATTTTTTATTTATTCATTCAGAATAAGCTACAAACAGATAAAGATAATCTGACTTAAAATAGCTATTTTTGAGTATTAATATTATTTGACATGATATGATATTATTAAATATATTGTAACAATATAAAATATTTAATTACAAACTCAAATAAAGTTTTAACATTCTAACAAATTTCTTATAGTTTTTTTCTGAAGAAATATAATCTGGTAATTTGTTGTATTCTACTATACTGGCATAGACTGGAGCATGTTTTGACTTTTCACAAGTGGCTCTAACGCTTACATAACCGGTTGCATTCCTTAAGCTTCTTCCATGGAGATTATATTTAGTCTGGAGTGATATTTTCGTTTTCAACATATTGTGTTTGATTTTATGTAATAGTTTGCAAAGTTCGAGTTGTTTTATCTGTCTAATCGTCCCAAAAAAAAGTTTTTTATATAGTTGTATTGTGCTTGTGTAATAAGGGAGGTTATATATTGCTTTAAGGGCTTTGTTCTGGAGACGCTGGATACGGTTTAAGTTATTTTGAGATCCATTTGCCCAGACTGGCATTAGATATGTTAGAACAGATAATATCAGAGATGAATAAACTGACTTTTTACATGATTCTGTCATATAGCTTGATATTTTTCTCAATGCACCCACCAACCCGGTCAATTTCTTTATAATGAGGTCAACATGATCATTCCAGTTTAGCCTTTCATCAATTTTTAGCCCTAAGTAAGTGTATGACGGAACTTTTGAAATTTTTTTGTTGTTTATTTGAATTTTCATTGATTTCAGGTTTTTTCGCTTACGAGTGAAGATCATAATATAAACTGTTTTGTTTTCATTAATTATTAGTTAGTTGTCAGAGAGCCAGGATAGAAACTTTTCCATATCCTTTTTAATTTTTGTTTGTAACAAATTTTCATCTGTAGCGCTGTAAACTAGTACGGTGTCGTCCGCGAACATCCAGTATAATCCACTTAGTTTTAATTTGGCGATGCTTTCAATGTATATTAAATATAATAGCGGACCTAGCACCGTCCCCTGTGGAACTCCAGTTTTTGTTGTACTGGATTCTTGTAAAAATAAACGGGGTGGGCTGGACTCAATTCCGAAGTTAACGAAATTTTGAGGAATTATTTGGGGATGATAGAAGGTGTCTTTGCTGAGTTTTCGAATACGAGGACCCGGAGCTTTTGACGGTAGGCAAAAATACCGCGATTTTTTTCAAGCCGTTACTGATTTTCTTCCCATATCTTCTGAAACATGTGGTTAAGCGAAAATCTGGCAAAACCGCGTGAAAGGGCATTAAATTTTCTTCAAAGTTTATTGAAAGTATTTCTGGCTCAATAATACCTGAGATACAAGCGAAAAAAAAAGTAAATTTCTTAAAATGGGAAGAAAAGCAGAAAAATGCAATTTTTCGGATAATAAAATTATACCATCACACATATCTATGTATTATTACACATATTATGCATACTCCATCACCTCCCGCCTGAAATCCTTCCTTCTTTACCTCCTCCTTCCTTATCCTCTCACCGCTGGTTTTAAGTACCCTCAACATGTGGATAATGGAGTTTTTCTAAAATAAGAACGAGTGAATCTCTCACTCGCGTCACTCCAATCACTTCAACGCTATTTCAGCAATTCATGAATACTGATGCTGGATGAAGAACAACATTCGATTCATGACATTTTTCAACCACTATGCGTAGTAGGGGATCCCAAGTAAGGTCGACCTTCACTCATGTTAAAATAATTTTTTATCAAATAATATATGTTTCTGAACACACACCGAGAGGGTGCATAAGTCTACCGGCTTTCCATGCATATACAAGTTCCGATTACACGGCAGCTTTTTATAATAAAGGAAAAGTTAGATTGCGTTCAAACTTTTTTCGAAGAACCAGAAATACCAAAATTGTTTAACTGATGCAGCCGACATCTCTATTTCTGAAAGAATGAACGTTGTTCAAGAATTTACGGTGGCTATGTATGGTATCGAACATTCTAACAAAGTAAATGACGCCAGATACCATATTTTTCTTAGAAATATTTCTGCGAAAGAAGAACATGAAGAGTTCCTAGGAATATTATAAAATATTAATTCGTATGTTTTTTTTTAACTTCATTTATTTTGGTTATTATTGGGTCACAAATACTGTTGACCAATGACAATTGAAGGAAATCTACTGCTCTTTCAAGTATTCATAAACCACATGTTTCAGAAGATATGAGAAGAAAACCTGTAACGGCTTGAAAAGTTTTTTTGCTCCACCGTCGAAAGCTCCGAGTCCTCGTGTTCGAAAACTCAGCAAAGACTCTATCATCCCCAAATAATTCCCTCAAAATTTCGTCAACTTCGGAATTGAGTCCAGCAGACCCCGATTATTTTTACAAGAATCCAGTACTATTTTGCTCGCTTAAATTTTTTTATTTAAAAGTCTGGCAACCCATATTCATGACCGGGTTTTTGCAGGCAACCCTATACTACTGCGTTCACAATAAAATTACCTTAATTTTAATATATATATATATATATATATATATATATATATATACATAGATATATATATATATATTATATATATATATATATATATATATATATATATGATATATATATATATATTATATAGCAATATATATATATATATATATATATATACATAGATATATATATATATATATATAATATATATATATAATATATATATATATATATAGGTATAGATATATATATATATATATATATATATATATATATATATATATATATATATATATATATATATATATATATATATATATATATATATAAGATAGCAATATATATATATATACATATATATATATATATACATAGATATATATATATATATATATATATATATATATATATATATATATATATATATTTCGTTTGGCAAGCAGATGAGTGAAGGTCGACCTTGCTTGGGATCCCCTACTATTACGTGCAGGGCCGCGCCAAGTTTGGCAGTAATTATCTTTATTTGAACCGTGCTAAGACAGCTTATCTGAGATTCCATGGTCTCCAAACGAAACAAACACTTCATATCAATATTAAACTTAATAATGTGAGCTTATCTCGATCAGACTCCACAGAGTTTGTGGCTATAACACTGAATCATAATCTGAACTGGAAAGCTCATTGCGAATCGTTAAGATCAAAGCTGAGTGGTTTCTGCTTCAGGATTAGAAATTTGAAAACAATCATATCCAGGTGAGATTTGTTGGCGGTATACCATGCATATATTTTGTCGCATCTCCATTATGGGGTATTGTTTTGGGGAGCATCGACAGCAGCCCATTCAGTGTTTACTGTACAAAAGCGTATTTTGAGATGTATGTTGGATATAAAACCTGACATATCCTGCAGGACTTTATTTAGTGAGATGGGCATACTCACTTTAACGGGTATCCATATTTATGAGTTAACAAAGATATTTACAAACAGTATACCTGTGTTAGTGTTATTGCTCTGCTGTTGTTTGTTAACATGAAATACTTCAATTTTATTCTTCGAATTATTTTCCCCTCTGTTGCATTCGTATGTGGTTTCTCTTTCTTTTGACTTGTCCTATTGTAATGTCTCTTAGGACTAATAAAATTTATTATTATTATCATTAAGTCAAGTGGCCACCCGAGTGCAAATTTAAAAAATGCGCCCCTTCTACATGTACTTGTATTTTTTTACTATGTAAAATAATTAGATGAATTAGTTCACTTTGCTTTGTGGTTGACTCAAAAGTATTTCAGTCTCTTTCCTTATTATAGCAGTAAAATTCAACTGGAATTACAGAAGGTGTTGTGTGGAAGATTTTAACTGAAAATGAAAGTACTAGTATAAAATCTAAACTTTTACCACCATAAACGTACTTATTTGTTTATTTAGCTTATGGCATGGCACACTTATAGGTAACACGCAATTACAATGTAAAATACAAACAACAAGTAAATAAAGATGTACAGTTCAACAATGACATCAAGACAAACATAATAATAAGTGTATATAAACATAAAAAAAGTAAATATAAAAATAACATGAGATAAAATAGATATTGAGCATCATAATTCCACACTCAGGTTTCGCAACCATTCCACAGCCTGTGGTGTTGCTCTCAGGAAGTCGTCATCAGTGCCAGTAAATTTTCTGAGTGGGCAGTCGTTAACAATATGATGAATGGTTTGTTCTTGAGCACCACAGTCGCACCCAGGGTCGGGTCTCATGTTCCATTTGTATAAGGAAGCTCCACATCGGCCATGACCTGTCCTTATTCTAGTGAGCGCTACCCATGTTTTCCTTGGTAGATGAAAGCCCGCTGGAGGGTTTGGAGTTTCAAGTAGATGGTAGAGTCTGGGATTTACTTTGTTTCTCCAGTTCGTACGCCAAGTTGCAGCACCATCATAGTTTTGACTTGTTGCGCAGTCTTCACAGGAGGATTTCTTGATTTGAATCTTCTAAATTCAATCAACCCTTGTTGGATAGGAAGGGCAGGGTTTTTAGAAATCTTTTTAAACTCTCTTATCAGTATATTACGTCTTCGTATTTCAGGTGGTTCGATGTTACTAAGGACTGGTAGCCAGTGGAGTAGAGTGGTTTTAATAGCACCAGAAAGTATTCGCATCGTTTGGTTTAGCACCACGTGCGGACTGTTTAGCCAAGCGGACGAGCAGTATTCAGCAGTTGAATAAACCAGACTTAGCGAAGTGGTACGAAGTGTCTCTGCATCAGCTCCCCAAGTTGTTCCCGCTAACTTCTATAGAATGTTGTTTCGGGATTTTAGTTTTGCAGCCAGATTTGACAGATGCTTGTTATAAGAGAGGGTGGTACTTAAAACCATAACAACAGGGGCAAAGTAAAGATTCAGGTTTATCTCATAGCCTTCACGATATGTATTTTTCTTATTGGGAAATAATACATAACATGAAATTTATTACATATAATATATGCATCAAGTGAAAAAATACATTGGTGTAACAAATTTCAGTAGGTAGTTCAATATTTAAACACAAACAATGTTTAACAATAATAAATTATATAACAGTATAATACTATACATTTTTGTAATAATTTTAAATTATTCAAATTACAAAAAGCTTACTTTTCTTGCTTTAGCCGTCGCAAATTCTTTTACAAGCTCGTCCATCTTAATCTAAAGAGTTCATTTTGGCACTTTCTATTGCTATCGTAGCAAGGTTATTTAACCTCTCCTGTACCATTCTGGATCTTAAAATAAGTTTTAATTATTTTCCCCAGATGCAACTGAAACTGGCAACGTTAATAAAATTCTTAGAGCTATTGAGATGTTCGGGAAAGTACATAACAATTGATTTTCAGTTACTCAGTTTTCAGAACAACTGTGAAAATGTATTTTAAAACATTGTATTTCCTCATCTAAGTCGGTGCCTTCAACGTCACATTCATTACGAGATTGATCCAAATCTTTACAAGACTTTATCAGTTCATTGTCGGAAAGTTTAAACATATGGTATATAAAACCGAATATGTTACCATAACATTCCAATCTTTCAAATCTAGTTTTGAGAGATGACGTCTGATCCAAAATAGGGAAAAAAACACTAATTTTGGAATTACTTTTTGGATCCATTCCTGATTCATCGTCATGTTCATAATCAAACTGTTTTGTTTTTTTTTCTTCTTCGAACAGAATGAAGTGGTGGAACGTTAGGTTCAAGTTCGAGTGTCTCGGCTGATGTTTTAGCATCTACTAAAGTTTGATTGAAACCATCGCAAGTTTGTAAAAAAATTAATTGAATTTCTCAAATAATCTAGACAATTTTCAATATGAATTGGTAGGCTTTGCATTAATTTGGAAGAAAATTTATTTTGAATAAAATATTACACCAGATAATTATCGAGCATAAAAATTTATAATCCTGAATTTTTGTTGCTAAAGAACGTGCTTCATGGGATGTGTTAAAGTACTAGAACTTTCTTTAACTTCAATTAGCGCATCATATACAGGGCCAATTCGAAAACGTAAAGGTTTTATAGAGTCTATCCTACTAGACCAACGGGTTTCACTTAGTGGTTTTAAAGTAATTTTTTTATTAGTGACTTTTGAAAAAAAAATTCTGAAAATACATAATACTGACTACACATTTTTGGGTTTTTTTTCCGTTATTTCGAAAACTATTCGAGCAAATGCAATGGTGTCAACAGAAAGGTACGCAGAATTGAATACTTGATCATATCAAAAACGAAAAACTTTTTAGTAAAATTTATTTTCACTGCCTGTATAACCGGAAGTGCTTGAGCTCCGAAAACATTTTAGCTCTGTAGAGAATCTTGAGCAATATCATAATCCCAATTTTAAGATTTCAAATATGTCCAGTTCTCCAGAAACGTCTAATAGGTACTCGAACTTGGGACACCCTGTTTATATATATATATATATATATATATATATATATATATATATATACATATATATATATATATATATATATATATATATGATAATATTGTGATATTAAACTATCAAGGAATGTTGTCGTATTTAATGAAATCAATGAAAAAATAATTTTTTTTTGTATTTTATGTGGGTTATGGTTTCTGTAGTTAACCTTACCATCCAATATATTCAGATTCAAACAATGATTGATAAAAACAATTCATACGTTTATTAGTTAAAATACGCATGACGCACGTTTCGGTGAAACTTCACCTTCTTCAGATGCTAAATGCAAAATGAATAAAATTTGCATTTAGCATCTTAAGAAGGAGAAGTTTCGCTAAAACTCGCGGCATGCGTATTTTAACTAACAAACATTAAATTGTTTTTATTAACCATTGTTTTAATATGTTTATTAATTTACATCATGTATCGGCCCAATCAATCCTGAAAAATATTAGCATGCCTGTATGTTGATATTGAACCGAATAGTCCGCAAGTAGTAACTTAAGACAGATACTTTCGCAAAAATTGATAAAACACCTGCCTGGTTTTGACTCAATTTTTTTATAATGATAAATGCCAAATTAATAAAAATCTTTCAAAAGTTTCGATGTCACGAATGTCGTGACGAAACATTAACTGTTTAATAAAGTTCGGTTTTTTTTAAAATTTATATATATATATATATATATATATATATATATATATATATATATATATATATATATATATATACAGGGTGTTTCTGAATTGATGCGAAAGATTTCAATGGGTGATTCTTCAGCAAAAATTAAGGGGGGTCTTTCATATAACTTTTTGTTCAACACCCTTTTCCCTCCAAGTTACAGCCCTTTGAAATTAGGTGAAAAAAAATTGTTTTCATTCAATACATCCACTTAGGAAAAAACTAGAGGAATGAAATTTGGCAGATAACTGCTGCTAATAAAATGGCAGTTTTTGATTGTTTTTGTTACACTAAAATGTTAGCACAAGGGGCTGAAAAAAACAACCTCTATAATATTTTGCATCAGAACTTTTTAATGCGCTTATACTTTCCTATTTAAAAAATATATTTGAAAAGACAGACTCAATCTGCAACTTTTTTATGTCCTGACTTTTTATCATAAAGTTGTTAGTTTGATCACAAAAAATAAAATAGTGCTCAGACTCTTCCCATAAATTCACAGAGAGGTTATCATTTATTTAAAAAAAAACAAGTAAGCTGCTGTCAAATGAAGTCATATGACAAATAGTTTTATTGTCCTGATTTTTTCTAATTTCTAGACAGTTTTATAATGACTTCAAACATTTTTCACAACTAAATAAAACTTTAATGAAAGAATGGCATTTTTTTATTTAGTTGAAGAATATTGAAAACTAGAGCGGATTGAACAATAATTGTACTACTAATAACAATTAACAAATTATTTGACATTTGACTGCAGCTTACTTGTTTTTTTTAAATAAATGATAACCTCTGTGAATTTATGGGATAATATTCTGAGCACTATTTTATTTTTTTGTGATCAAACTAACAACTTTATGATTAAAAGTCAAGAAATAAAAAAGTTGCAGATCGAGTCTGTCTTTTCGAATATATTTTTTAAAAAGGAAAATATAGGTGCATTAAACAGTTCTGATGCAAAATATTATAGGGGTTGTGTTTTTCAGCCCCTTGTGATTACATTTAAGGGTAACAAAAACACTCAAAAACTGCCATTTTATTAGCAGCAGTTATCTGCCAAATTTCATTCTTCCAAATTTTCCCAAAGTGGATGTATTGAATAAAAACAATTTTTTTCCTGATTTCAAAGGGCTGTAACTGGAGGGAAAAGAGTGTTGAACAAAAAGTTTTTTAGTTTAGAAACACCCTGTATATATATATATATATATATATATATATATATATATATATATATACATATATATATATATATATTATTGTTCTTTGTGATATGCATTTGATTTGTGTATTTATTTAACATACTTTTGATTAATTCTTTGAATATTTATAGGTAAACATCTTCATTCAAAAAGAAAAAATGCAAGCTCAATGTAAAATCTGTCGTTTAAAATTCGCGTCTAGTAAATTACTACAAGAACATACTTTGAAAAATCATTCAAGGATCATTCGATGCTCGTTATGCTCCATAAGATGTCCTTCCTTGACAGTACTCAATCAGCATTATATCAAGAGGCATTCTAAGCTTAGGATAATTAAACAGTTGATGACTTATTCTTCACGTTTTACCACACATTCTTTTAATTGGCTGAAAACAAGAAAAAAGACATCTCCGAAAGAGTATTACGTCGGGAACTCAGTGAAAACTGAAAAGCTTTTTGTCAAAGAAAATATCCACATTTCATACGGAAATAAGGAAATTTTTGTTGAAATAAGTAGTGACAACGAAGAATCACTGGAATTCAGTATAGATGATATACCAAATAAATCATTTAGTAAAAAATCAACGAAATACACTAATAAAAACAAAGCCGCTCTCAAAGCTTTTATATATAATGACGATGCAAATTGCACATTAGAGGAAGTGAAACCGAATGAAAAATTGGTTATTCTTCCACAGAAAATCAAGCGAACTAAATCCAAGAAGGAACTTGGAAAAAATAAAAATCAAGCGAAACGTTACAAACATTTCTATTTAGAATTCGTTAAATCCGACGATCCTAAATCCTTGGACCACAAAACAGGTGAATTTTATGTTTGCAATTGCGATAAAAATAATTTAGTAGGGGAAAAAGGGGATGAGGTCATAACAGTCACCTCAGACACCGAATCTTCTTCTGATAATGGAAAATATTCGTTCTACCCAATAATTGATAAGAAATTATATTGCACGGTGTGTGGCAACGGTTACCGAACAAAGAGTAAACTATTGGAACATAGAAAAATTCATAACTTTCACTGTCGTACTTGTGATACATATTATGTTTCCCAGCGACAATATAGTGAACATATGAAGAATCATGTTCCAGTGTACTGCTGCCATATTTGTAATCATGAGTTCCTTTTGAAGTTAGCACTGAAAAACCATCTTAATCTCCATCAAGAACAAGATATCTTGAAAAATGTTCTGGAGTTAGAACAAAACTATTCTCATTACTTGATAAATTTCACCACAGAAAATCATACGAAAAGCATTAATAAAATCACGTCATTTTTGAGTCAAAATTATGATTATAAGTATTCCCATCATCTTTATAAAATAAGATGTCATTTATGTTATTTGGAATTTTTCAAATGTGACTTTGAACAGCATTTGAAATTGCATTATTATTTCAAGAATCATGGTGCTTTTTATTCAAGTGCAATTGAATATCCTGTTGTACAATGAAATGTTTGTTAATTTCGGAGAAATATTAATTTTTATATTTTATAATATTTTTAGTTATCACGAAGAACTGTTTTTTTCCTTATATTATTGACTGATTATTTTAGAGATTTCATTTGATTTATAGGTATATTGTTTATAAAGACTTGTTAAAAAATTGTTGCAGTTTCAATTAAATACGCCCAGATAGTTATAAAACTAATTAACAAGTTATATTAAATTGAAGTAAAAAATTAAATCCAATTTTCTATCTTTATACCTATATATATATATATATATATATATATATATATATATATATATATATATATATATATATATATATATATATATATATAAACTAATAGACTGGGCTCGATTGTCTAGACAATTTCAAATATATAAATATAAAGTCTTTTTTATGACCAAAATTTTCGATTTTTCGAAGAGGCTTTTTTTTGCATTTTTAAAGACCAATCCGTCACTGAAAACCAACATGTCAAATTACATTAGTTTTTGAGATATAACACAAACTTTATATGTTTCTTATGGAACATGCCATATTTTATTCTTCTCTTAAAATCTATATAAAATTTCCTTCAAAGCGATGTACCTATCACACGAAGGTTTTTGATTATTAGTTTCTTTTCAATATTCCACGTTTTTAAAAATTACCATGCTTGGCTGGGACTTTGACATTGTCTGTAACACAAAAAGATATAATTTGTTCAAATCCAGTAAGACAAAACTGCTTTCATAATTAAGTGTTATCAAAGTGAGCTTTGACAAAAACAAAAGTCTTTGGGTATATCAACCTACAAATATTGGCATGGTAACAGAGAATTACTTACTATTGTCATTTTCGAGCGGAAATTTATTAATATGTTTGAATATTTCGAAAAGTATGATATGCTCAAGTTTCTTATAGAGGCGAATGAAAATATAGCTTTATCATTACGAATGTATCATGAGCGATATCCAGATAGGATGAAACCGTCGGATAAAATGTTTAGCCGACTGAAGCAAAACCTAATATTACATAGTTCATTTAAGAAGCCAGGACCAAAAACCAATAGAAATGTAATGATATACAAAGAATTAGAGGAATTGACAGTATTATGCTTTTTAAAAATCCTTACTGTTTTTCTAGCTATTTCAGCATTCCATTCCATTGCTCTGGAGGATGTGTTTGGACTATAATAATAATAATATTTATTCACACACCAGTATGGTACAAATACAAGTAAATAAAAAACAAAGATCAGTTGTGAATAAATAAAAACTCGATAAGTGTAAACACTTGTTTCGAGAAGTAATAGAAACAAACAATGAAAAAACAAAGAGATCACCAAAAACACACAAGCATGAAAATTCCACTGAATGATTCAACTATAAATTCGATTATAAAATGTAGAACATAGAATCATACATCCATACATCTGAATATACGCGCATACACACATAATATACACATAAATTATATAAAAATTAGAAACTTATATTACACCATAGAAAAGGATAAAAAGTATCAGTCATCAAAGTATACAAAATATCAAGATAACAGAATTAACAAAAACAAGTAAAGATGAGAAAAAAACATCTAAAAAACAACAAGCGAACATTGAGAATACTTTTCTTTGTATAGTGTTGAGTTAATATAAATCTAATCAAATATTCGCTGAAGTTCAAGTCTCTTACTTCGAAGTATGTGCCTCCTCAGTTCTAGTTTAAAGCGATTAATATTTTCTATCGATTTTAAACTTTGAGGTATACTATTATAAAGTTTTGGAGCAAAGTACGAGTATGATCTTTGAGACGCGACCCTAATCATCAGGGGTGTAACATAGTTGTTTCTTTGGCGAGTGTTGTATTGATGGGAGGGAAGCAATGCTGTATGCTTATTCGCATGATATCTGATACCAGAGCAGAGAAAATACAACTGTCTTATGTCCAGAATTTGAGTCTCAGTGTAGAGAAGATCAGAAGAATACCTATTATTTTTTGAAAATATCAATTTAATGAAACGTCTCTGCATGACCTCGATAGGGCGGATGTGAGTATTTGAAGTTCCTCCCCATACCGCTATTCCATAACGAATGTGACTCTCAACTAAGGAGTAATATAAAGTTTTCAGGTGCTTCAGTGGCAGGATTTTTTTTTCGGGAAGAATGTGGAAGGGCGTTTCAGTCCTGACCACCAAGTGATCAAATGGAGGTGTTCCAGCCGAATTACAGCAAAATGGCAGATAGTATGTTTTATCTATATTAACGGTCAATAGTTTCTTATCCAAACAACTTTTTATCTCAGAAAACTCCACCTCAACCATCTCCCTCAATGAGTTCCAGTCATCTGCTTTATAGAATATGGCCGTATCATCCGCAAAACCAACAATATCTCCTCTGCCACTCAACGAGAAAAGCCCGTTTATATACACATTGAATAGTGTAGGTCCAAGCACGGAACCCTGAGGCACTCCACATTCAATTACCCTCTCACTGCTCAGTACATTATCTATTCTCACCACCTGGCATCTTCCCGTTAAATAACTTTCGAACAGTTTCAACATGTTACCTCGCATTCCAATATCCTCCAGGGATTGAAGAAGAAGGCGATGACTGACAGTGTCGAAGGCTTTGGACAGGTCTATAAATACACACAAGGATGGTCTTCCCTCATTCAAAGCCTGGGCAATTTTCGTACTCAGTGACAGAACTGCATCCTGAGTCGAAATATTTTCTCTGAATCCGAACTGACAATCTGAAATTATTTTGTACTTATTAAGAAAATTAACGACCCTTTTTTTGATTATCTTTTCGAATATTTTTGACAGATGGGTAACAAGAGAGATTGGACGATATTTTGTGATGATGGTTGTATCCCCTTTTTTATAGAGTGGCGTAACAATCGACTTTTTGAACCTATTAGGGTAAATCCCTTCTTTCACACATTTATTCAATACATAAGTCAAGGGCTCCAGAATATAGACTGATATAAGTTTTATAGTTTCAGCTTTCAAGTCGTCATTGCCCACTGCCTTATTATTTTTTAATTCAAAAATTATTTCTCTTGTTTCCATCGAATTAATTGGTTCGAACACAAATGAATTCAGAGTAGAGGATCTCTTTATTTTGTAATTCTTGTCATTTTTTATTTGGCCAGCAAGAGTTCTACCCGTTTGAACAAAGGTTTTATTAAATGCATTCGCAATTTCTTTTTTGTCAGTCAAAATTTTGCTTTCAGTAGGATGCTCAATTTCATCAATGTTGAATCTTTGTTTTTTTGTCCTTGATATCTCCTGGATAACATCCCACAAGATTTTTGAATTGTTCTGATTTTTCTCAATTAACTGGTTATAAAAGTTGGATTTAGCTTTGTGGATCAATGAAGTTAACTTGTTTCGATAGCTCTTGTATTCCGTCTTCAGGTCTTCATTGTGTGGCTGCTTTTGAACAAGACGAAACATCCTGTTTTTCTCATTAATAGAATTCAACAATCCATTCGTAACCCAGGGAGCTATTTTGTTATTTTTTCTAGGAATCTGACGACTCACCGTGCATTCTGCTAACGTTTTTGTAGTTACCTATATCAATAAATTTTTCCGTTGCAGTATCAGGAGATGATGCAGTGTAGACGTCGATCCAAGAAACATTGCCGAACATATTATGCATTTTGTTGAGATTTATACATTTAATTGATTTATTTTTGTTTTCTTTTGCCCTAGTTTTTCCTGGAAGCACTACCTGCAGTAGAGTAGTGTAGGGTCTTTTATTGTGGTCTTCAATATGATAGGTAGAATACTTTCATACAAATCAGGATTCATGGATTTAATAAAAATATGATCTAGGCAAGTTTTACTTCTACCTTGCACCCTGGTAGGTGCGTTTATCGTGGAGATGTACCCAAACTCACTCAGGGTGTTTAGGTACTCAGCTGTATCCCTGTCATCCGGATTACACAAATCGATATTGATATCTCTCAAGAAGAGAGACACGTCAGTGACATCATGATGGTTCTCAAAAAATCTGAACTATTGACTAATAATAATAATCTGACTAATTTGGAGAAAGATTTATTTCGCCCAAAACTGGCAATTTCTCTGATTCTTTGTCTATCATTAGATTTCTATAGGTTATTGTTCTGGGCTTCTTAAATGAACCATGTGATATTTGGTTTTGCTTCAGTTGTCTAAATATTTTACCTGGCGGTTGCCTCCTCTCTGGATATACATTCGCAATGATAAATTTATATTTTCATTCGTCTCTATCAAACACTTGAGCATATCATACTTTTCGAAATATTGAAACATTTTAATAAATTTTTGCTCGAAAATGACAACAGTAAATAATTCTTTGTTATCATGCCAATATTTGTAGGTTGATAAATCTAAAGACTTATGTTTTTGTCAAAGCTTACTCTGATAAAAATTAGTTTTAAGAGCAGTTTCGACGGCATGTCCTACTTGATTTAAACAAATGATTTGTGTTACACACAATGTTAAAGTCACAGCCAACTATGGTAATTTTTAAAAACGTGAAATATTGAAAAAACTAATAATCAAACCTTTGCGTGCGATACATCTTTTTAAAGAAAATTTTATTTAGATTTGAAGAGAATAATAAAATGAGGCATGTTCAATGAAGAAAATTTCAAGTTTGTATTATATCTCAAAAACTGAATGTAATTTGACATATAGGATTTCAGTGGTGGATTGGTCTTTATAAAAAAAGGCCTCTTCGAAAAATCGAAAATTTTGATGATGAAAAGATATGGCGACTTTTCAAAAATGCAAACTTTTGATAATCCTCCTGTAGCTCGAAAACGACTTGACGCATCAAAAAGCGGTTTTCATATTTGAAATTGTCTCGAAAATCGAACCCAGGACATGTCTATTAATTTTTGGCTATCTATGCTAGAAGTACCCCAAATCCCATCGAAATTGGCCCACCCTGTACATACCTTGTTAAGTGAAAAATTACATATGCCTCACAACAACCACTTCAGTGAACTTTAAAGGACGTTACCGAAGCATGATTGTTTATGCTCATTTTCTATTCATGAAAGGTCTTCAATTCAGTGTACATCATTTAACTCCATATCACGCACGTTTCATTCATACATCTGACAATATTTCGATAAATTCAAATTATGAAGAGAAATCAAAAATGTAAAAATAACTGGTGCTTATGCGAAACAGTTTCGAGATAAAACCTTAAGTATAGCAAAGGAAAAATTTATGCTATATGGCAAAATAACGTAATAATAATAATTCATACATCTGTACAGGGTGGGCAAATTTCGAAGTTTGTATGAGATATATCGGTAACTATAGAAGATACAAAAAAATAGAGGGCGCACTCTCGATTCATTGCCAGTTATGGCCTGAAGATGTATTTTTTAATCATCTCACTATTCTCACGCGCTCAGCCGTTTTTCGTCATGTTCAGTTTTATTTTTAACATATTTCTCAGCGTTTTCGTGTAAAACCAAGATAAACGTTTTGAACTATGAGAATTCTACTTTCAAAATCTTTTTTGTAAATTGAAATCGAACCATACCTGTCGCATTCAGGTCTGCTGGAAAATTGCATAGTAACATAATCAAATGGCCACAGATCAAAAACTATGCATCGGACATTTCCTGGTCTTCGCACAAATGAAGTTTATATCAGTAACTAATACTGGCCGGAGGATCTACGGTACAACTCAAAAAATAACCGAGTTAAGAATTTTTGAAAAAACTACATTTTGGACGTTTTTTCCGATTTTCTCTTAAACTAAGGATCTGAACGAGTCGTCCTACTTCTCATTTTCTTCGTCTTTTCATTTTCTACAATAAGACTATTGACACCATCACGATTACTTTGATTGTTTCATTTTTATAAGCAAAAAACTAAAAAAAATGCGTAAAATTGTTAATAAGAAAGTTATAAATAATAAAGTCGAGTGAAAAACATATCACTATATCATATGGAACTATTTTACAAACAATGGCGCAGCTGGTTTTCATCTAACACTTTTTACACAAAATGCTCCCTACAAATCTCTGTAGCTTGGCCTAAACAGGCATAACGAGCACTTACTGGTCTGATACGAACCGTTGCCGTTCGATCTCAGGGACTCTTTGGTTTCAGTGTTTGGTGTGCTATACGTGGTAGTAGTGTTTTAACGAATCATATATATCAAAAAAATCGTAATGGTCAACGGTACTACGAAATTTTAAATTAGAAAATTATTGAGCAATTCATGGCCAATCCACCCTTAATTGAGGCACGAAATCAGTTCTTCCAACATGATGGAGCACCGCCTCATAATATAAGAACCTTTTCAGAATTGTATATAATACTAAATAAATAATTGGTTTGCCATTTTGGACTTCCCAAAATGCAGGCGGCCGAAGGCCGCATTATGGCAAACTTATAAAGCCGAGATAAAGAGATCGGCCCCGAATCGCGGGGCCCGAAGGGCCCCGTCGATCGCCCACGTCCTTTCCGTAGTGCTTAGGCTACGTCTCGCCTCGATCCGAGACGCCGATTTTCGATATCGAACGTTTAAAGTTTGACGTTTCTCCGAAATTCGCGAAAACGGCTGCATTCCCGACCCTTAAGAACTATTTTCGCTTCACATGGACTTCAATTCACGTGACCGCCTTTCGAGCCGACAGTTGGACGGGTCGAATTCTATCGAGAAGTTTCGAAGTATAGTAGTATTCTACCGATTCCGCACAAACTACGATTGACCGTGAGCAGATGGCGCGCCCGTTCGACAGAGGCAGGGACGGGCTCAGCACTTGACGCGTCGCGTACCGTTCGACAGAGGCAGGGACAGGCTTTGCACTCATCGTGGTTCGGGAAACTATATTTTCATCGATCTATAGTTTTCACGGATCTATTTAATAGGCGGGGGAGCCTCTCACTAGTTAAATACTAATTTTGGAAATAAGTCTATGGGGAATAATGGTCCAGTGAGGTGGCCACCACGATAACCTGACTTAACGAAACTAGATTTTTTCTTTTGGGGATATACAAAAAAACAAATATGTGAGAAACCCAGTAACGATATAAATGAACTTAGACAAAATTTTATAGACTGTGAATTCCATTTCAAATCTTCATATATTCATAATGCAGTTCAGAGTTTTATAAAGAGATGTATGTAATTCATGTATCAACCATAATGAACATCAGTTTGAATATTTACTGTAATTTATATTGTTTTTTCATAGTTGTAATGTCTTATAAAATTAGATATAGGGTAAACAGGGGGAATTCCGGCCGCCTAAGAAAAATGTCAAGTTGCCATAAAAGTTGTTAAGATAAGATCATGATATTTATTTACAAACAAATAAAATACATATTCTAACACAAAATGTAATCAAAATAACTCAAAACAACGAAACAAATGTTCTACAACACATAGTATATAACTGAATACTGTCCGGTTTTATCCGCGTCATGGGGGTAATACCGGCCCTCGATGAAAACTTATTGGCAAAAATCACATAACCAATTTTGACTATAAAAATCAGTGCACTCTTTGTGTGCCCATTCTTCACATATGGTACATTCTATCCATAGCTCCCTATTTTTCTCAATTCGCCACATATAAGACATACATCTTCATTAATATCATTAATTTCTTTATACTTTTCTTCTGAGTACTATTGATACCTCGCAAGTTTTGCTTTTCGATTTTTCTTTTCTCGCATTTCTGGTAGTTTTCTTTTTTCGACAATAACCTGGCTAACTAAGCCACTTGCATTCCCAATATTTCGTGTAACTTTCTTAATTTTGTCCCTTTTCTTTTTCTATTCGATCTTGTTTCTTTTTCTTTATCCTTCTAACCAATCTCGTCCTGCTGCTTCATTTGTATCCAGGAAAGGATGTCTTATATTATTCTTTTTTGCATAGCTATAAGCACACCGCTTTACTTCTAACGGATTAATACCATAATACAACTGCGAAAGTTTAATAATTTGTCTAGTAAGTTCTTCTTCCTCAGCTTCACTAAAAACTGGTTTTCGTCCTAGAGATGGTTTTGAAACAGTTCCGGCTCTACGACGATCCTGCAATGTAGATCTCGCTATGCCAAAAGCATTTGCCACTTGCCTTAAAATCCGTCCATTTTCAATTTCTTGTAAGGCCAATCTTAACTTTTCTTGTGTAAAAGACGCTTTAGCAGTTTTTCTTGTATATTTGCGGGCATCTGATAAAAATATGAAAAATAAAATAGTTATTTTGTTGTGGGTAATTCCGGCCAGGCCGATATTTCACCCTAAAGACATGTCGGTATTACCCCATATGTATAAACATTTTCAGTGATTTAAAAAAAAATAAACAGTAAAGTTGAGTGAAACTTTAAAATCACAGAAACAATGTATTTTGAACAACCTGCCCACTGAAATAAATATCAACACGGTTTATGAAGTTTTTGAAATCTATACATACCTTTAAAATATTTCGACCGTTATAACACTACCCTTCACTTTCTTAAATATACTACTAAAATTTCAATACATCTATTCCGACGAAGTTACCAACAAACACTGAATTGGCACGTTAAAATACAGTGTAATGGATGATGCCACGTTTGTGGAGGGAGATACAGCAACGAGACATTTGATGTCCGGAATTTCCCCCAGGGCCGGAATTCCCCCAGTTTACCCTACCTAAATATCTAATTTTTTTATATTGGCTTGTCGAATGAGCCGCAATCAATAAGATTTTCGTTCAATCTCTTGACAATAGCTTTATCAGTTGTCTTCTCTGGATTCTGGATAGCCATTGAAATATATTTCAGAAGCAATATCACAACTGTTATTACTTTGAATAAAGCTTTTCAGCATATCATATTTCTCGTAATTTTCGTACGACATCCTGACTTTTACGATTGTACCTATCAGTTAATTGATATTATGACGTAAAGAAATGGACGAAGTATGTCATAGATGACATAAGAATGTGACAGTTATTATCTCATAACTTCGCAAACAGCCATGATATTCACACTTGTCCAAAAGTCGTAAAATCGAACTTTTGTTAATAACTCGAAAACAGAAGACGATAGCAAATTTTGGTTTTCGCCATTGAATTTGTCTCGAAAAAATATCGAGAATGCACCCTCCATTTTTTTGTATCTCCTACGGTTGTAGAGATACCGCAAATAAACATCGAAATTTGCCCACCCTGTACGTTTGTTCTTTTCGCCTACGTCTCATTTTGCATAGCTTATCTGTATTACATACAAGATCATTATTGGACATACTAGTTTTATGGTATTCATATTACGAGAGAACTTGGGGCTGGTATATTTGTCAACTACATAATGCGAAATACCTATCGTGTTTAAAAGATTGGAAATTTTGAAGGTTCGGGAGACCTTCAGAGGCACACAGGAAGTAGATAGGATCCGCAGATAAGTTATTCCAGCTTCTCTTTAAATACAATTGCAATTGCTTCTACGCCCTTCGATTCAACAAACATGAGGAATTTATTAATTTAATATCAGTTTTCCTTTAGTTTTGAATTCAATTTGAGTTTAGATTTAGTTTTAAAACTTGATATAAGCTACCTGTGGTAGCTAACTCCTTATCACTTAGCGGTATGAAAAATACATAACGATCGATTCTCAGACCTACCGAATATTAGGTACATATCAAATTTCATAAAAATCTGTAAAGCCGTTTAGGAGGAGTATGGCAACTAACACTGCGACTCGATAATTTTATATATCAGATATATATATATATATATATATATATATATATATATATATATATATATATATATAAATATATATATATGTATATATATATATATATATATATATATATATATATAAATATATATATATATATATATATATATATATATATATATATAATATATATATATATATATATATATATATATATATATATTATATATATATATATATATATATATATTATATATATCTATATATATATATATAAATAAATATATAAATATATATATATTTATATATATATATATATATATATATATATATATAATCTCTTGAAAATTATTAGCAATAACAGGCTTGTTGAATCTTAAAAAACTCGATTTTATTAAAAAGTTGACGTTTCGCCACGACATTCGTGGCTTTATCAAAACTTTTGATAAAGTTTAAGATTCAACAAGCCTGTTATTGCTAATAATTTTCAAGAGATTAGAAATAGTTCACAGGCAACAACAATTCGAATAAATATATATATATATATATACATATATGTATTTACCGATTTAAATCTAATCACTATTGATGCTTCATTTCAACAAAAACTATAATATCAAATTTATTCATGTAAAATTCATTGTAGGTTATTGTAGAAACGATAGCCAAATACATATATCTCAATCTACTCTCCTACAAAGTTTGGTACTCTATTATTCCGGAAGGCTTCAAGTGCTTCTGTTCTGTCTTTAGTAGGGATAACTTGGGCATAACATGCTTCTTCTATAGCCAAACCTGTGTGAAGATCTGCCTCCAATCCCTTATTAATAGCTGCTTTCGCCATTCTGAGTGCTACTGGGCCATTTGCGAGCATCTCTTCGCATAAATCCAATGATTTCAAGTAAGAAGCATCCCCAGATTCACTTTGATCAACAATATGATTAGCAATACCTAATAAAAATAAAATTACCTCAATGCATGAACACAAAATATACTTTTATAGTGGGACTATTTTAAGAAACCTAATATTTTTAACACGAATCATAGTTTCATAGCTTATCAATGATTCTCGTGCCAGATGGTCCAAAAATGTTACCTTATATAAGTCCGCGAAGAGAACGGTTCTTGAAGACAATCTAGCAAGCATAAAAACTGCAGATTATTTATAAGATGTCTATCACGATAATTTTTTTCAGCTGCAGAAGGTGTAAATTATTTTCAGCTGCCAATGCAAAAACCTAATAGTTATTTATGTACCAAGTGCGTTATATAGATCCTAACGCCCGATGGGCGTTAGGATCTAGTAACGCACGTGGTGCATACAAGATTTTATTTTTCACTGAAAAAATATTTTATTATAATGAAAAATCGATTTTAAAATCGGTTCATTGCTCCTATACTTTCCATTTTCCTTCTCATAGTAGGCATGCCATTTGTTGATATTTTGACGTTTGTGAATATTTTTGTAATCATATTTAGTGAATGTCATTGCTGCTTTCTTTGTGTAGCCTTATGGAAATAATGGAAATGAAAATGAATTTACTCAATAATGTCATAGAACATGCAGCCAAAGCTGCGAATACATTGCCGGAGAAATCCAGAGTCGTATATGTTATATTATTTAGTATTATCTAGTGACTATGAATGACAGTTGACAATCAATAGAGAAATAATGAAGTCTCTCTTATCTTCTACAATCGTATTTATTATCATAGCATGGCGCAGTCGGTATCACGAATTTAATTATAGCCCTGAATAAGTAAACGAAGTAGTGCAAACATGCCCAAGAGGAAGAGTTGCGAAAAGTTGAAGGACAAGATGAAGCATGTGGAAGATTCAATTGTAGCAACACAAGATTCAGTTAAATGTCCAGAAAATAATATTTATGAGTTGAACAAAAATTTTCAAGAAACATTAGATAAATTTGTTGGAGCTAGTGTTTTTTCTAGTCTCCTTAGTATTCATTTTACAGTTCAATCAAGGTTATATTGATGAAATGTAGAATGTCATAAATAAGACAATTAATAAAAATATATTAATAAAGTCTGTCAATAATTTATTATCCTTAAATTGGTATTATATGATCAGAATCACTGTTTAATATCAATAGGTTATGGACCTTACGCTTTAATAAATATTTAATATTGTTTCCCGCTGATTTGGAGTTTGAAAGCTGTTAAAAAAAAAATTCCGAAAATTCGAGTGAAGACATCAAGACAAAATCCCTAAAATATGGCAAGTTTTGATGCATTTCGAGTACAAATCGGACTTTTAGAAGGCAAGCCAAACTGGATTACTTGGAAATACCGCCTAATGATTTTGCTAAGGAGCGTTTCAGGAGCGATAGAGATGTTGGAAGGAAAATTAGTTCTACTCAAAGACTTATCTGAAAGTGTTAAAGCAGAAGAAAAGAAACGGTATGAAGATAGCGTGGCTGAATACAATGAAGTGGATAGAAACGTATCAATCATACTTACCACAAATATTACCGAAGAAACGTTGACCAAAGTGATGAGACACACGACTGCTTACGAAGTTTGGCTAGAACTGCACATATTGTTTGACGGAAGTATTGAGGATAAGACGTAGTAGTATGATTTATGTACTCATTTTTTTTCATTTAAAAGAGAAGATGGAGATGATGTAGCTACACATATGTCAAAAGGAAATTCCTGCAAGTGTGATCTTCCGAACTGGTATGTATGATTTTAAATACCCTACCAGAAGTATATTTTTCGTTTAAATCGAGCTGGATGCTTATGCCAAAAGCGTATGTGCATACGAAAAAGCTCTACCAAACAAAAACGAAGAAAGTCATGAAGTTCTTGCAGCAGAAAAATCACATCATATATTCAAGAAAGCCTAGCAGAAACAGAAAAAGGCACCGTTTTGTAATTATTGTAAATCATATGGACATCGAGTTAAGCAGTGTGATAAATGGAAGTCAGATGGTAGACCACCGATACCACAACCAAAATTTTCAAAGGATGTGCAAAAGCAGCTTAGTTCTTTTAGCTGAATGCGATAGAGAAAGCTGGTTTGTTGATAATGGCGCAACAAACCACATAACCAACAGAAGCGACCTTTTCGAGACTTTTGAAAATTTTTCGGCGAAACACACTGTAACCACTGCCAATGGTGATTCGATCAAAGCCGTAGGAAAGGGCACAATATCTCTGACTGCTATTGTTGGAAGAAAAACGGAAGAAGTAACTCTCACAGATGTTTGGTACGTCCCAGATATCAAGAAAAACTTGTTTTCCGTACTGTCAGCGCAAGATAAGAATCCAGAGAGTGAATTCACATCTACGACTGGATAATGTCAATTCAAAATCAATGGACGAGTTTTCATCACGGGGGTTTGTTCAAGCTTTGTGTGAAGAATGTAAACCAAACCAACGGCAAAAAAGTAAATATCAACACGTCGAATGAAAATACCCTACAGCTTTACCACGAAAGATTCGGACATCAAAATAAGAGAATTTGATATCAACGTTCCTTTGAACAGCGAGATATGTGAAGGATGCATCTTTGGTAAAGCACACAGATTAAAATTCGGTACAAGAGAGAGAACTAGTCAACCAGGAGAACTATGGCATGCTGACGTTTGTGGACCTTTCGAGAAATCAGAATCAGGACTTCAAGTATTTTGTTCTGTTTGAAGACGACTCTCAAACTATCAAATGAGGGAAGGCAGCAGAAGAAGCGTACATGCAGATAACTCCAGTAGTAGAACGACCGGTTGTTAAATCACCAGCACGATCTGCATCGCTAAAGGCTTCCAAAAATCTTCCAGTCCCTGCCACATACTTCAGTCCAAAATGTAGGGTTCCTTTAATGTATCGGAAAATCCTTTTCACTCTGATAACATCTTCTTTCGTGGGGTTTTCAAGATTTCTTGAAGCTATGCCTACTGCATAAGCCAAGTCGGGTCTTGTTCCTGTCATTAGGTATAGAAGAGCACCAACTGCTTCCTGTATGGAAAATTTTCAGTTGATACTTTTTCGTCTTCCTTCCCTAACTGGATATTTTCCTTTATGATTGTAGTAGAGACAGGTTTGCAGTTTTCCATGTTAAATCTTTCAAGCAGCTTGGTTGCATATCTTACTAGACCAACACATACTGAACCTTCTTTTTCTTGATGGATTTCCAATCCCAAAAAATAACTTGCAGTTTTTACAGAAATTTTGAATTCATGTCCTAACGCTTCAAAAAAATGTTTTTCTATTTTCTTGTCATTTGATGCGATAAGACCATCGTCTACGTAGAGTGCCATGAGGAGTAAACTTTAAACAAGGATCTGCTTCACTTCTTGTAAATCCATATTTTAGGATAAAGTCTACAATCCGCTTGCCAGAATTCCATCGAAGAACGAAGCACATTAGAACGAGATACTTCTTCGTGCGAGAAATGGTGTGTAATGAGATGCTAGATATCAAGAAGATATCCACTACATTGCAAGTAGCTGATGCTTTGAAGAAACCTATATTTAGACCACGTTTAGAAAAGCTTCGAGATAGTATGGGTTTAGTCAAACTATCAAATGAGGGAAGGTGTTGGAGTTAGTGTGTTTTCTAGTCTCCTTAGTAATTTTGAAAATTAATGTAAATGAAGCAAAATTGCAAGAAATGGATGGTATCGAAAAATACTTCAAAGGTAAAGAAAATAATCGAATTCGAACAAGTCAATTCATGAATCGTAGACAAGAACCAGGTGAGTCATTCATTTATAGAGAGAAAGTGAAACTTTTTCAACTATGCTACCTCTGTACACATTGTTATGAAAGAACTCTAACAGATCATATTATAGAAGTATTATTCGATTCAGAAATGAGACGAAAATGTAGATCATTATCGGATACTATCAAATTAGAAGATATCATCAAAATCTGTGAATCGGAGGAAATTGTACAACGAGAAAAAAAAACAGTCTCAATTGTGTAAAATCAGTAGTAAAAATGAAGTACCAAAAAAACGTCCGAGATGTTCTCAAAATTGGCATAAATATTTATGTTTGTGTCCAGCTAAGAATATCATATGTAATAAATGCGGATTGAAAGGACATTTTTCGGAGTATTGTCGAAAAGAATATTTCAAATATCGATATACAAGAAGATAAATCATTAAATTTAACTTACGTGTCTGTATCCAGAGTTAATTATAACTATGGAATGAATCGTTACATTGAAATTTCAGGTTGTAGGTTTCCGAAAACAGTTAAAATACAGAGCTACACCTGATACAGGTGCAGAGGTTTGTGTAGCAGGAGAAAAGTTTCTAAATTCAATGCAAATAGCAAAATCTCAATTAACAACGTCTAAAATCAAGCTCAATTCTGCTGATGGATCAAGTACAATGGTTTTAGGTTCATTGGAATGTAAAATTACTTTCAGAAACAAAACATCAAATATAACCTTATATATTTTCCAAAACGTGAAAGAAATTTTGATCAACAGACAGGCTATGATCGATTTGACAATCATTCATAAAAATTTTCCAGAACCAATAGATACCGAAATTTCAGTTAAGGCATTATCTATTGAAAGTAATTCATCAGAAGATCCAAGTCCTAATGAAATTGACATAATTCGTGAGAAGTTAATGAAAGAATACTCAGATGTATTCAATACTGAAAATGAATTGAAAGTTATGAATGGTAAACCAGTACATATTCATTTAAAAAGAGATTATGTTCCTTTCTCAATATCATGTCCTAGAAAAATTCCCTATTCATGGAGAAAAAAGGTAAAGGACGAACTTGAGTCAATTATACAAAAAGGTATAATTAAACCGAGTGGAGATTGTCCATCTTCCCGGGGAGTGTTTCTTAATTCAAGTAAACCGGCATAGAATTTTTCTTCATCCAAATGTCCGCATTCAAAACACTTTATTACTAAATGTTTTGTTGCTTTCACGTTGGCTTCTGCATGTCCGTTGCTCTGAGGATAATATGGAGATGATGTTACATGAGAGAAGATGGACAATCTCCAGCTCAAGTACTATATGGTCGTCCAATTAGGTCTTTACTTCCAACGAATTTGAAGTTTTTCACTAGAGAATAGCAAGAAAAAGCCAATTGTTATAATGGAAAGGCATCTAGGAATACAAATTATAAAATAAATTTGTACAACCGAGGTACCAGGAATCTTCAACCTCTTTCCATTGGTCAAATGGTTCGAATACAGGATCCACTGACAAAATTATGGGATACAATTGGCAAAATTATTGAAGGCAAGAATCGTAATTACAGCATAATGAAACGATATGATAAGTCGCGTTATCATAAGAAATATAAAGTTTCTTCGTGCAATCAAAGAGAAAAGGACCGATGATGGGACAGAAGTAGTTAAGTACATGAACTTGGGAGGAGATGTTATATTATTTAGTATTATCTAGTGACTATGAATGACAGTTGTCAATCAATAGAGAAATAATAAAGTCTCTCTTATCTTCTACAACCGTATTTATTATCATAACAGTATACGACAAGGATTATGAAGTATTCAATCAATGGAAGTTGCTTCATTTCTCCTCGTACAATGAGCGGGCGTTATGATCCATAATGCCCGCTCATAACGCCCTAGGACATAATGAGTGTATTTATAGCAACAATCTAAGGTAAAATCAACAAATAATATAGAAGTGAAAAATAAAAAAAAATACGCACAATCCAGAAAGTAGAACCTGGTAAGTATTTGTCCTTAAGAGTGCATCGTAGCGTTCCTTATCGAACATTTCGTAGCTTTGCCCAGCTGAGGTATGTTTTCACGTTTTACAGACAGCTGACACCAGACTACTTGTTTTTTTTTCGTACAAATTGTTGAATTACTAATTTTCATACCTGCTGATATCATACTAATGGCGTAATTGAATCATAATAGTGCATTTCATATTTTGTGTTAAAATATTATTTCGAATAGGAAAAAAAATTTTTGTTTACATTTTTGTAATAGTGGATATCATATTTCAGAATATCTAATACGATATATTCGCCATTTTCTCGGAGATACTGACGATTTAGGTATAGGAACATACTAAATTGTTTGAAAAGAAATTTGATCACTTTCCAATTTCACAAGTAGTCTTATACAGGGGGTATTATTTGGTGGAATATTTCCCTAATAGGAACATAATTTAAAAAAAGGGTTACCATAAATGCGTACGATGCAATTACGGCATAGCTCTTTCGCTTTCTACAATGCAATTATCGTAAGTAATTGGCACAAGTGTATCAAAATTACCGATAATCTTGCATGACAGTGTGTTGTCAAAAAACTGCATGAGTTCATTTTTGGAGAAAGAGCCCTACAACGAAGGTGGAGCGCTCTTTCTCCAAAATATGAAAATGAACGAATGCAGCTTTTTGAAGACAACACGCTGGAATGCGAAATTATCAGGTTATTTCGACGCACTTGTGTAATTTGGGGGAATATTTTCCGAATCAACTTGTCATACTGACGTTAGTAATTCATAAATTCTCAGCTTATCATAAATAACCTTAATATGAACTATGCTACTATGCAATTATCGGTCTACAATGCAAGTATCGCAGGGCTCTTTCGCTTTTCACAATGCAATTATCGTAAGTAATTGCACAAGTGCATCAAAATTACCGATAATTTTGCATGACAGCGTGTTGTCAAAAAACTGCATGAGTTCATTTTCATTTTTGGAGAAAGAGCCCGACACCGAAGGTGGAGGGCTCTTTCTCCAAAATATGAAAATGACCGAATGCAGTTTTTTAAAGACAACACGCTGGAATGCGAAATTATCCGGTTATTTTGATGCACGAGTGTAATTTTGGGGAATATTTCCCGAATAAACTTTCAACTTGTCAAACTGACGTTAGTATTTCATAAATTCTCAGCTTGTCATCAATAACCGTGATATGAACTATGCAATTATCGGTCTACAATGCAATTATCGCAGGGCTCTTTCGCTTTCTACAATGCAATTATCGTAAGTAATTGCACAAGTGCATCAAAATAACCGATAATTTTGCATGACAGCGTGTTGTCAAAAAACTGCATGAGTTCGTTTTCATTTTTGGAGAAAGAGCCCGACACCGAAGGTGGAGGGCTCTTTCTTCAAAATATGAAAATGACCGAATGCAGTTTTTTAAAGACAACACGCTGGAATGCGAAATTATCCGGTTATTTTGATGCACGAGTGTAATTTTGGGGAATATTTCCCGAATAAACTTTCAACTTGTCAATCTGACGTTAGTAATTCATAAATTCTCGTCTTGTCATCAATAACCCTAATATAAACTATGCTACTATGCAATTATCGGTCTACAATGCAATTATCGCAGGGCTCTTTCGCTTTCTACAATGCAATTATCGCTGTAATTTTCGATAATTGCATTCCATTTACAAGGGATTTTTGACAGGAGGGAAATATTCGCTGTAATTTTCGATAATTGCATTCCATTTACAAGGGATTTTTGACAGGAGGGAAATATTCGCTGTAATTTTCGATAATTGCATTCCATTTACGAGGGATTTTTGACAGGAGGGAAATATTCGCTGTAATTTTCGATAATTGCATTCTATTTACAGGGGATTTTTGACAGGAGGGAAATATTCGCTGTAATTTTCGATAATTGCATTCCATTTACAAGGGAATTTCTGACAGGAGGGAAATATTCGCTGTAATTTTCGATAATTGCATTCCATTTACATGGGATTTTTGACAGGAGGGAAATATTCGTTTCAACACATAAGTCGTGACTTTCACCAAAACTTTCCTGATAAGGATATAATTCTATGTGTAATCATTCAAAAATTAAAATACCAAAAATTAAAATACCAAAAATATATACCTACCTCTGATTAAAAAAAGGAGGTTATTTTGAAATATTTCATTTGAAGACTATCTGAATCTTTGTTCGATATTAGAAAGGTAATCAATTCGACGGAAGCGTAACTTTTGTAAATGAATTTGGTTTGCTTGATGTAATGAAGATGTGAATGGTGATATATTATTTTCATTTGTGAATATTTGTTGTTTCGTTATGTTCTGATGCCTTTATCATGTTGAATAGATTAAATCTGTGTTAATTTGCTTGAATTTTTTGCTAACTGTTTTGTCGTCTACAGTATTAGTCAAATTATTTTTAATATATCTCGACGTATGTTCAATGAAATTGAACTTCATTCAACTTTACACCAAAAAGATGAAATTTGATATTGTGTAACGTTTGTTAAATAATTACTATTCAAAAATTATGAGATAGTCCCGTTATGTTAGTGAAGTGAATGACAACTAGATGACTCACTGAATAAACAAAAGAATCAAATTAAAACTCCCTCCATTTTCAAGGGTACTCTTTTCTAAAGTATTCATTAGTATTTTAATCTAAGTGGTTGGGGATTATTAATTGAGGTACTTAAGTGAAACTCAATTCTATCTTGCAAGTCCTGAACTGAAGTCACCTCTGTAGCATACACTTTTTCCTCAAGATATCACCCAACCGTGTAGTCCAGAAGATTGATGTCCCATAGACGCGGTTTCCAATGAAAAGGAGCTTCTGCATCTCTACCTATCCATCGATTTCGAAAATAATTTCTTAATCAATTACGGCACCTTTTGTCAAAGCGCGAGGGAACTCCACCATGCATAAAACAGAGTGGTCTCCTCCCGTTTAACGATAAATCTTCTATCTCAAATGAATGATTATCTAAAAAGACGAGGTAAGAATTGCCATTCAAATTTGCATTTAAAATGTGACAAGCAATTTATTTGTTGCCGAAATTTGCTGCCCAAACATTAATTTTAAACGAACGTTGATAATGTGTTGTTCTCGCAACATGTGGATTCTCTTAACATGTGTGCATCATGAGAATGGAACATTATTTGCCTCGTTCGTAGAAGGTGTATCAAAAAAAATTGGGATTAAGGCTGTTCGATCTTGTAAAGTTTGACAAAAATCAACTCCAATTGGTAGAGCATCAGGAAAAAGCTCTCGCACTTATCTGTAGAGATTAGAATACAGCGGGTGCTCCTTTAGAATACTTCAAATTCTTGAAACGAAGTGTTTGTTCGTCTTGCCCTATTTCGTTGGATCTTCGTCAACTAAGTTTGAAAGGTCGTTGTCTTTCTGCACGGTTCTAGCTATCCTAGGTTCACCAGAATTAATTTGGTTTGGTTTTCACATTGCCAGTTTCTCGACAACGCCACCAACCTAAACGGTTTTGCATGTGATAAGTTCCTTCTCAGAAATGTTTTCCGAATGAAACTGCCGCATTAGCGCCTCCCAAACACTCTACCAAAGTTGAAATCATAGCAGTACACTCATTATTTGTATACATTTGAAGAAACAATACTGTTTTTAACATTGATTTCAAAATAATGTCACCGTCTTTGTAAAATAAATGAACTAAAATTGACAGTTAAATTTTCTACATAAAGTAAACAAGAATAGTATATTCTGTAACAAGGTTAGAATGAAAATTCGATGCGAGTGGAAAAGTTCCGAGCGCGAGCCGGAGGCGAGCGTGAGGAACCACGAGCATCACGAATTTTCATTCTAACCGAGTAGCAGATTATACTTTCTCCACGATCGAAAATTTCAAATATATATTTTTATATGAAAACGAACAAAAGATAATTTATATTACAGAACTCAATCACAATTATATTAGGTAAACACTCAATAATTCGAGAAACATTCTACTTTGTATTAATTGTTATATTTGTACAGTTCTCGAAATGAAAACTGGTGCATTATTGGAAGAATTTTCAACTATTGCGTGGTTTGTAGAAGATGAACTAACAGTCACATAATTTGAAGTGGAAGGCATGATTAGCGGTGTATTAGATCCAGTAATTGATGAGACTAACTTATTTTCTTTATTTATTCGATTTTGCACCGAATTTTTCATGTATCCTTCTGGCACTTGAGAAGACCTCCACCTCCCATGCCTTTTTAGTGTTTCCATATCTGCTCCTGTGTCCACTAACACAGTAGCCGACGTCCTCCGATAACAATGACCAGTGTGATGGTGTATTTTCATACTCTGATTCTGAATCACTGCATAAATTCATAATACTTATTATATTTTCGAATGAAAACGTGACAGCAATAATTTTGACGCTTACTCAAATTTGCCACTACGATGACAATCAGCTGCGTCAAGGCTAATGTCATTATTGCTAGCCAGTGTGAGAATATTATTCTATTACAAGGGAGATAAAGCAATAGTTATTAACGTCACAAGGCCGATATGTAGCAAATAACGGATGAGGTTGGATATTGTAATCCGAGGCGCAGCCGAGGATTATAACTAACCGAATCCGTTATTTGCGTATCGGCCGTGTGTCGTTAAAAATTTTTCGTAATCCCGTTGAAAGATTATATTTTGATTCCGAAGAAAAAAAAAACCCCGTACCTCGTAATTCTAAAGAAAAATCCCAACGTCGTGCACTCTGTTGTCATGGAACAGTTTGACAGTTTTATAAACAACGTCAGTTTTTTGTGTTCTCAAGTTCGCTTTAACGACGACCATGGATGAAATTGATGAAATTGAGGAACAAAATCAAATTCCATTAGAAATATTGGGAGAATCATGTGCAGTGCAGCGAGTGTTGATTAACTGCCCAAAATAACTCAAGAGCGATATCAAAAAGAATATGAAAATTTTGAAATGAGGCGTAAAAGCAAGAATGTAAAGGTGGTTAATGAAGATGTATTATTAGCCTATGCGAAATGAAAATCGGAGGTTTATTCTCCCAAGTCGCTGTGGACCAAGATTTCAATGTTGTTGTTCAAAATACGTGAAACTGAACCTACCCGGTGGAGTTTACGTTTCTTACAAGGATATATAATGGAAAGATACGTATAAATGGCTTAAAGAAAAAATGTAATTATGACAATACTTTTACTTCTTATGACAGTTTTCTATTTCTCAAAACAAAATGTCAACACTATCAATACATATACGATCTAAATTTTCAATAGTTGTTATTGTAAGCAGAATGATGTTTTGAAATAAATATTTGAACAAGTGAATTCTCAACGGCCGCCGGCCGTTATGAAATTATAACGGCCGGCGACCGTTAACACTGACTTTTCAATTGTCATGTGAATACCGTTAAATCAAAATAACAGTATGGGATTACGAAAAACATTTTTCGTAATCCCGTTGAAAGATTATATTTTGATTCCGAAGAAAGAAAAAAACCCGTACCTCGCAATTCTAAAGAAAAATCCCAACGTGTGCACTCTGTTGTCATGGAACAGTTTGACAGTTTTATAAACAACGTCAGTTTTTTGTGGCCTCAAGTTCGCTTTAACGACGACCATGGATGAAATTGAGGAACAAAATCAAATTCCATTAGAAATATTGGGAGAACCAGCTCCGCTAGGAGGTTTGTTTAATTAGTTTCAAATAAATGTCCTAGTTCACTTCATTTTATTGCCACGAACGTGTATCGTTAACACGAAGAATTCTGTTTTCTATTCAATTGCTACCTGTAAAAGGGATAAAATTTGGAGCGCTTGTTACTTGCGGCGTGTGATTGTTGAATTACATCGAATGGATGTATCAATTTTACTCTTGCTTAGCGATTATAGTAACCACCTTCGGGTGTCAGGACGTACGAGTTCTCGTTGCCGAAATGTTTTCTTCTATCTGTGGGATGTGGTTCATTTGTTTCCGACTGGTGGCGCTGTGTCATATTTATATGCCATATAGTCATTGGAAGGAAAATATAACGCCGTTGGAAATATTTGGTTGGTTATCACTTTCGATGGATAGATGATACTGATGAGCCCCAAATAAGGGCGAAACAGACTGTCTATCATTTCCATTGATTGTGATAGACAACTTAATGTTTCTAACATACACCATCCTAAGGTATATGGAGGCATTTCGATGTTTCGTGAACTCGTATAACCAGCTCCGCTAGGAGGTTTGTTTGATTAGTTTCAAATAAATGTCCTAGTTCACTTCATTTTATTGCCACGAACGTGTATCGTTAACACGAAGAATTCTGTTTTCTATATATATATATATATATATATATATATATATATATATATATATATATATATATATATATATATATATATATATATATATATATATATATATATATATATATATATATATATATATATATATATATATATATATGAGTTATCTACAGTTCTCGGTTCCCTACTGCAATATTTTCTTCAATATACTTTGTAAAGATAGTACAGAATGTGCTGAAAGCAATATATTATCTTGTTTCGAAAATTTAGTTTCGCTTCTATGACGCTGACCTGCCATTAACGGATACATGGTCGTGCCAAATCAGAAAAGTTTTTATTGATAGACCTGGTAGGGATTTTTTTTCATACAATTACATGACTATGTCTTTGATAATGGCAGTTTTGGTTGCAGTATGTCTGAAGAAGGTAATGGACTGTGTTTTATTCACAATGAAGTGTTCACAGTTTTCATTCTCCTACTGCAAAATTTTATTCAATTATTTTTAAAGAGAGATCATAGACCGGACGTTCGGTCCGCTCGCTAGATATCTTAACTAGGTTAATGAAAAACTTATGCCGAATATATATATATATATATATATATATATATATATATATATATATATATATATATATATATATATATATATATATATATATATATATGTAATACAGGTACATCAAATGTCAAAGAACCTACCTAACATTCCAGCTTTTTTCCCATCTATGACTCTTGCTGTAAATATCAGTTCTTTTGCTATAGCTGGATTTATTAATCGTGGCAACCTCTGTGTACCACCAGCTCCTGGAATAATAGCCAACTTGGTTTCAACCAATCCCATTTTAACATTTGTAGAAGCAATTCTTATATCACAAGCTAAAGCAATTTCCAAGCCTCCACCTGAAAATAGTGTTGAATAAAACAGCAATAAGGAGTTATTTTTCAATAACAAAATATATTACCATACGTGGAAGAAGAGACATTTACCAAAATATGGAGTTTTACGTTTCGTCTATATATTCGATTATTTCTGAATAGATGAATATTTCTACGTTAAATGAAGTTATCCATAAATTAATCAATATTGTGATCGTATATGTCTTTGAATCACTTTTTTTCAAGACAATAGTAAGACATTATTCATGGATCCATTATGCATTCTGGGTGATTTGTTTTGACTCATATATGACATGTTAAGATCAGGACAGACAACTCAGACGACATCTCGATATCTGCTCTATATCTAATTATTGCGCATGTTATGGAGCAATCAAATGATCATCGTTTGGTGTGGTACCAAAATAAGACCAAATGCGATGATTTGATATAAGTTTACTCAGCGATTCCATGACACGCAACCTGCTTTAGTGGCAGAGATGCTAATCAATATTCGTAACCTGCTTCTGAAGTAATTTTTATTATATGGAATTTTTCAATCCACACAACTTCAGAAAATCAACATCATTTAAGCTATGGTTCAACAAAAAGTACAAATGTGCTTCACCCAGCAGAAATACAGCCTTCTAAGGATGGTTCTCAGACCCGTTATATGATTCAAAATAAACTTATATAAATTGTAGGAATAAATGCCTCCTCAGAATGCAAGCTGCAAAACAAGCATTTAAAAAAAATTGGCCCATAAACTTCTCGAGTGTCCTGAAGGTTCACGTAACATTTGGTTATTAGCAAAGGTAACAATTTTTGATAGGTACTCTTCGTTTCCGCCATTTGTTAAAAGCGATGGCTCGCTAGCATCTAGCTTCTCAAATGAAGCTAATCTGCTTACAACAATGTTTACAAAGAACTCTACTTTAGAAGCATGCCACAAAGTACCTTTTATAGTGTTCCTAAGGTCCAGGTTTGAATCCCAGAATTAAAATTTCGACATGAAACATCTATCGCATACTGAAACAACTATGCTGAAAAAAGTTGACAGTTTCTGATGAAATTCCATTAACTGTTTTAAATCATCCCGCCTGTCAGTGCTTCTACATCTGACCATCAGTGTTGCTCAAACTGAATCCATAAATAGCGATCTCAAGATCATTTCTGGCTGGGATTTGATAATTTCATTGCTTTTAATGCCACCTTGACAGAGGCAAGAAAAGCTTTCTACATCATTCCCCAATTAGAATTGGAAAATAAGATCATGAAGGCAATCGTTGGACTACATCTTTCATCGGGATTAATTCCAATTTAGTTATTTTTTCCTGCTATAAATCTGTTTATGCCAAAGCAGCTATTGTGACTTCATAAAGCTCAGGTTCATACAGTATCAGAATACTGCTCCCGTGCTTGGAGTTCTGCACCAAAACACTCCTTGCATCTGCTTGACTTAATTCAGAAAAGATCAATGAAATTTCAGAACATGGTATCAGACCTTTGCTTTTAGGTATGATACATTTTCATAGCCGTTTCATTTTCGAAACAGGATATACTGAACAATTTTCTGAAAAACTGTTCCACGAATGACAATTCTAAAATTTCTTTGGACACCAGATTTAATTAAAGCCATTTTCCTTGTTCACCCTAAAGCTCAGTTATCCCTAATGGTCGATGCACCACACACGGCAGTAGGTACTGTTATTGAGCCGAATGAAGCTGGTTTTTGGAAACCAGTCAATTTATTCCCCTGCTCAACTCAAATTTTTTTTTTTAACTCGAGGGACCTACAGTTTAACGCCGATTCATCACTTATGTTAGGGAATGACTACAAATTTACTCAGCCATCAAATATTTCAGATTCATACATGGAGTTAGAAGTTTTGTAATCTTCACGGATCATTCATCGTTAACTTTTGCTTTTCGACAGAATCTTGATAAAGCTTCGCGTAGGCAAGCTAGGCAACTGGACTTCATCTCCCAAATTTTCACCAATATTTTTCATATTAATCGAAAGTCTAATGTACTTGCTGACACTGTAAGTAGGATAGAAGCAATTGTTTGTCCTGGTCCTATTAATTACTCAACCTTCCAAAATCACCAACAATTAGATGAAGAACTCTTAAATATACTGAATAATCCTGATTCAAGTGCCTTAAGCTTCCACCTACAGCCTTACAGATTTACTGCGATGTTCAGAATAACAAACTCAGGCTGTTTGTACCTAAATCGTACCATTTTATCAACTTCAAACAATTCCACAACATATCTCATCCCAGTTCATTCGTCGGAATTCAGCTGAATTCTCTGATGAGGCTACTGTGAAATTGCTTTATTTTGCTTTTTGTAGACCTATTGTTGAGTACGGGTCAATTGTTTGGTCGCCTCATTACGAGGCTGATTCGCAATATATTGAACGGGTGCAGAATAAATTTTTGCTTTACATTTCCTTCATAAGGTCAATTCCTCGAATCAATTTTTCCGTAACATTTATTCGCACTCAGTTGGGTATACAGCCTTTATCAGTAAGAAGAATTATATCTGATTTGGTGTTTTTCTTCAAGTGTCTGAATAATCTTGTTGACTCTAATGATTTACTTGGCCAAATTTGCTTTCACGTACCGTTCAGAAGAACTAGGATTGACAACTTATTCGCGTACCCGGTCTGTCGTACTAACTATATGATTAATGCACCTATTAATAGAATGTTGGGTTATGGTAATCGCTATTTAAACGCCGACTTATGTTTTTGTACCTCACTAAAGCAGTTTCGCTGTGAGGTAAATGCTAGGTTAATCTAGATTTAAGATTTTAATTTTTTGTATTTTTTTTGTAAATGGGCTTCCCGTTGATAAATAAATAAATAAACTTGCATAGACCGTAACAAGTGTTGGGTTGGGGCAATTATAATTCTAAATATTTCGGCTGATAAAATTGCTGAAGCATTCTATTCAGGTTGGATATCTAGAACAAAAATTATCACCGATCATGACAGACAGCTCCTTATTTCAATCTCTTGCAAGTAATTTAGGAATAAGAAGGGCTAATTCAACACCTTACCATCCGCAGATTAATCGAAAAATCGAACGATGGCACAAAACCCTCAAAAATGCAATGAAATGCCATAACTAAAATTGAACAGTAGTCCTACCCACACTTCTGTTAGGGTTGAGATGTGTATATAATAATAATAATAATAAGTTCTTTATTTCCAACAGGTATATAACCCAATTACAGAAAATAATTAAAGTATAGCTAAATAGAAAAGAAATCAAACCACAGCGCCAGAGACAAAAAGAAAAAACTAATATGAACAAAATGAAACAAAACAAAATGAATGCAAAAGTAATATCAACCAGTATCCCGAAAGATATTAAACTAAACCAAATACAAAAAATAAGCTTATTTATTATTTAACTCAGTAGCAAGAACAATAACAAGAGAAAAGAAAATTACATAGTAAAAAATATAATAATTAAATAATTTAAGATGTAACGGAAACACTACTTAGCTTAACTTAATTCAATTCAATTCAATCAGATTCAAATTCAACTTAAGTACATAACTCCTAACAATAGCTGCAAGTGAATCAAATTGAACGTCACATTCACTCGCAACTGAATTGAATGTATGCCCCATGTACCAAATGGGAGATTGCATTAACAAGTTCGTCCTTGGAGTCTCTAGGTGGAATAGTTCCATATTACGGAAAGCTTGCCTCGGAACACGAAATCTCAGAGCAGACAAGAGTGAAGAGCAGTCAATACTGTTGTGCAGTAATTTATATAAAAATTTGAGACATAATATTTCTCTCCTACCCTGCAATGAAACTACATTGAATCGACTCAACAATGCTTCATGACTAACTCCTCTCGGTGGATAAACTTTGTCCTCCCTCCAAACCAAGAACTTCAAGAACCTTCTCTGAACAGCCTCAAGATGGTATTGATGACAAAAATAAATAGGATGCCAAATCATGCTACCATATTCCAACTTGCTACGTATAAGAGAATGAAAAATACTTATAAAAGTTGAAGAGTTCTTGAAATACTTGCCATTGCGAATAATGAAATCATACATTCTCGAGGCAGATGAAACAAGCTGGGAGACGTGTGGAATAAAGGAGAGTTTCTGATCAAACACCACCCTATCGAGACGAGAAAGTACCCGACCACCGACGGAATAATGAGACCTCAATATATGAGATGACTGCAAGGTACTTCATGCAGAAATGGTTTATTTATTTCATTTGAGATTGCTTGGCGAATTTCTGAACTTAAATAATAACACTCTCCGTTGTGATGCCAATAGCTTTGTGACTATATTAAAAGACAAATTGTCCTCACTTAATCCTTCCAATACATAAATACAACGACTAAAGTTTCACTATATAAAAATAATTAGGGTACTATATTTAACAGAACAGGCTAGTCAACAAATTTACAGTTATGAACTCGTTACCAAGACTAACTACAGGATAGTATTAGAGTCTTATTTTATAAAACAGGTAATAGCAAAGATGATACCTCAAAATCAATTTGTTCGTTCACATAACGAACAAATTGATTTTGAGATATCACCTTTGCTATTGTCTGTTTTATAAAATAAGATTCTAATACTCTCTTGTAGTAATAGTCTTGATAATGAGTTCATAACTCGAAAAATGTCGACTAGCCTGTTCTGTTGAGTACAGTACTTAATTATTTTTATACAGTAAAACTCAAGCCAAGTGTTGTTTTATTTTGAAGTTTAATCTTTATTCTTTATGATGTTTCACCAAGTGATGTGCGAGAATTCAATCTCAGTTAAGACAAAAGTTTTTATTCCAAAAGTGCTCTATTTGTGTACCCATGTTTCCCTTAGAACAGATTCGGTAAACCTCTCCAGCATCCCCAAGAGGGGTCTTATAATTAATGTTAACGGCAAATTATTGAATATCTCCAAATATTGCCTTAAACCACTATTCTTAATGAATGACGTGGTTATAACTCATTATCATAATTAAGTATTGTAAGTTAATACCAAAGAATACCGAAGGAGAAATGTAAAACTTGTAATTTAATTTTCAATATTAGTTTTGCCTGTATTTTTATAATTCCCGGCTCCATCTTTCGAGGTGGAGTATGTGGCGACAGAGAATATTTTTTTTGTCAAAATCGTGATGTTGAGTTCCGAATCAAAAAATACATATAACCTCATTGTCTCTTGTTTGGTTTGTGTGGGTTTTTTAGGATCGTAGATGAAGACTTTTTGTTTTGATCAAACAAAAATTGGCACTATTTCTGGCAGACAGCTAATTAGGAGTGCCATTATTTTTTCCGCTATTTTTGTGCCTGTCAGTGATGTGGTGACTTTCTTGACTGCCACCGATATTTTATCTGTGTTGATTCCAGAAATTAGCCTCAATCCCTCAATAGATTGGAAACGACGTTGGATGTCTCCAGAGTCGGACTGGAACCATTTGGCCCACGTGGTAGTGTATCTGATTTGGCCCACCACTTTCTCATTAAAGAAATATTCATTGTAATAAGTTTTGGATCTCCAACTTTAATCAATAAAACTACTAAATTACAAAAATATATTTCCAATTCAAAAAGTAAAATAACAAACAATAGATAAAATAAGGTAATCAAATGAACACGAAAATGAAAAATTTTCAGGATTCCATACAAAACGTAAATATTCGTAATGAAAAGATAAAAGCGACAAGAAGAGAGTAAAAACAGAAGGAAAATGATGATAAATAATTCTGAAGAAAGTAAAATATAGAGAACACTACAAAAAAAATTTGCTTATAGTTAGCAGGAGATTTCTACAGTTTTGTACATAAAAAGTACAGAAACATAAATCTTTCTTCTCATGGTAAAAATACTAAATAGTTTTTAGGAGTTTTTAGGCTAAGCATTTATAAACCTGACTGAATTTGAATGAAAAAAATTTAAACGATGCATGCGACTTTGACGTCATGGAATGGATCAAAATTCAAAATATTAGCTGAAAGGTTAATGAACATTTCATTATATTAAATACAATTCAGAACCTAGTAACTCCAGTTACTAGGTTTTTCGAAGGAACGATAGAAACTGTAATTAAGAGATACTACTAAATAAGTATCTATCATGGCTATAATAGGATATCAAGAGTTTGTAATAAGTTTTGCTACTTGTAGCAAGTTCAGTTATTATTGTGTCATTATCAATATTATTGAGCAGATCTTTTTCAATGTTTATTACTAACAATAATTTCAATAGATCGTCACCTATAGCATTGATCATAATCGAGTTTTAATTAATTTTAATTTTGAAGAATTTTTGTTTAAATACTGTTTAGTGATCGTGTCTATTTATAGATAAATATAGTCTTGAAAAATCTAGTAACTCTCTTTTTAGGTCTTGGTGTATGGAGGTCTATATTAAATTTCGAGCAAAACTGTTAATTTTTCGAACTGATAACGATCTAAAATATTTGAGATGTTCTCAAAATTTCGGGGAACCAGTAAGGAAAAATCTTCATATATTATTGTCTCCTACACTCCTAACAGACAGACGGCGCTAGTGGGCTGAGCAGAACCGACGCTAATTTTAGTTGCGATAACGGATGGTTTTCAATTTCCAATTAGCTATTACTATTAACTTGAAGTTTTTAAGGAATAAGGGTCATTGATCATTGGAAGTGCATGATATTTAGTTGTGTTAATGTCATTTTGTATTTGGCCTCCCAACATTTTCTAAGGTTGGCCCAGGCGGCAACTGCCGCCTTGCCGCCCTGTCCAGTCCGACTCTGGATGTCTCTTCAGTCTTCTCTGCGTCGTGTTTTGTCTGTTTTGTTGTTGTTTTTGGCACAATTGGCTCTGTCGGCATCTGCGTAGCTCCGGCCGGGTTTAACATTCGCCAATCTACGAGGGGCGTTTGACTCTGTGGGATTTGTTCTAAAAAAAAAAAAAAGCTTTTTGTTCTGGGTGCTTCCACCTGTACGGCAGGGTTGAGGACTTGCTTCAGTTTAAAGATGTGTTCTGCCTCTGGTGTTTTTGCGAGGGTGACCATCAATAGCGGCGTAGGCCTCTTGAAATTATTCAGCATTCTTGTTGCCGAGGATACTGGATAGTTTGGAGATTTCTGCATTTTCGATCTAAGAGGTGAATTGTTGGTACCCAATATCTTTGGTGGGAGGGCGCTCTGGGTTGTTATCCAGACATTGCTACCGACCACGATTTGTATTGGGGAACAATTAGAAATTTGTTAATTCACTCCGAGTCAAATAAGCTGCACTGATGAGATCTAATAAGATCGAAACAGCTGTATGCAGATTTTGAGTCGGGGTGACTTGACAATTTCTATAATTCACCGTTCGATTGTGTATGCAGATTTTGCGTTGCGGAATACGTAAGTTCCCTCGGAAAATTGATATATTTTTTTTTAATTATTAAAGACTTTTCCTTATCCACTTTATTTTTGTTCGTATCATCTGTATTGCCAATACTTTCCAATTCTTTATTGAGATGGTTTTCATATAATGATCTTCTTTCCTCATGTTTAAGTTTTTTTGGTTCTAATATCTTTTTAGCGGTTTTTGCTTTGAGTCTGGACAGGCGCAATAGTATCTCGGCACGTAACGGATTGTAGTCAGATTCAATATCGGCACCTGGCATTGTGGTTACTTTAGTGATGAAATTTCTAAATCTTCGATTTATGATAATGTAATCTATTTGGTTACGAACAATGTGGTGTTCCTTGTCTTGCGGAGATTTCCAGGTGTATAATCGTCCTGATGGCAGTGCGAACCATGTATTTGTAATCACAAGATTGTTCTCTTCGCAGTACTGAATTAACCTTTCACCTCTTTCGTTTCTCTCACCCAAGCCATAAATCACCAACCACTGATCCCGTTCCACCCTTACCAACTTTAGCATTGAAATCTCGTAGAATTATATTGATTTCGTTCGTTTTTGTAAGTCTCAGGGCACTATTAAGTTGTTTGTACAAAACTTCAATTTCTTCTTCTGATTTTCTGCTATTGGGCATACACCTGTATATAATATTGATGTTGATGTCTCTACCAAACAGTTTAATTAGAAGTGCTCTTTCAGAAAGTGGGATGAAGTTCCTTACTGACTTTTGTATATTTTCATCCATTAAGATGCCAACGCCATGTTGATGGTCTCGATCGGCATTATTAGTACCTGAGTAGTATAGTATTTTATACCTTTCGATCATATACATTTTTCTGATAGATAGCGATATGATTTGTTTGCATGCATTAGAAACTTTTAAGTGATGTGTATTGAATTCGAGGTCGTTGCCAACTCGGTAGATGGACAGGACACTACTTACTGATGAGCTTATGGCAAAGCAAAACAGACTGTCGAAGGTTTCCATCATGTGTGGTGCTGATGTCAAATATTCTAACAATCTCTCTTGAAAAATGATTGGGAATTCCATGTCGTCGGATTTCAAGAAACTAGGTCCGTTGGAGGGTTGGTTTAATTGATTATCAATATTTCAAATGTATTTCCCAACGTATTATTATTTATATATATATATATATATATATATATATATATATATATATATATATATATATATATATATATATATATATGCGTTGTTCTTCCATATAAATGATTTTTATCTATTCATCTATCTGCCGATGTATATCTACCTATCTAACTATACATCTATCTATTTAGATAGTTATCTATCTTTCTATCTATCTAACTATCTATCTATATATCTATCTGTCTATCTATCTGCATATCTATCTATCTATCAATCTATCTGACCCGACAAAAATGTTAATCATTTGGAATATGAAAAATATATTACGACCTATTCTCAAACCGACTATTGTTATTTTCGATTGCCACCTTGAAGCCCTATTGCGGATCTTTGGATAAAATTTTAAAAAAATGAAAAGATGCAAAAATAGGGGTTGATCGTAGAAGGGTAAACAATTGAGAGTAATATGAATTTTTCTACTCTAAGTCATGACAAAATAAAAATGACATAAATTTTATATGGTGGTTAAGTATTCTCAAATTTTCTAATTTCCCGCGCAATTTTCTTAATTTTTTCTTGACAATGAAAAACACAACAAAAAACGAATTAGTGAAATCGGTCCAGCCGTTCAAGCGTGATGGCGGGACCAAGGGAAATAAAGATTCATTTTCATATATAGAGATTTTCTCATTTCCCGGGCAATTTTCTTAGTTTTTTCTTTCATAAGAACCTTCTTCTGAAAATAAAAAACACAACAAAAAAAGAATTAGTGAAATCTGTCCAGCCGTTCAAGCGTGATGGCGGGACCAAGGGAAATAAGGATTCATCTTTATATATAGAGATTTCCTAATTTCCCGCGCAATTTTCTTAATTTTTTCTTTCATAAGAACTTTCTTCTGACAATAAAAAACACAACAAAAAAAGAATTATTATTTAGAGTTTTTTTAAATTCAACCAGCCTGTTATTGCTAATAATTATCAAGAGATTATATATATATATATATATATATATATATATATATATATATATATATATATATATATAATACATACATATATATATATATATATATATATATATATATATATATAATACATACATATATATATATATATATATATACCTATATATATATACCTATATATATACATATATATATATATATATATATATATATATATATATATATATATATATATATATAAATATTCTCAAATTTTCTTTTTTCTTGCGCAATTTTCTTAATTTTTTCTTGACAATGATAAACACAACAAAAAAAGAATTAGTGAAATCGGTCCAGCCGTTCAAGCGTGATGGCGGGACCAAGGGAAATAAAGATTCATTTTTATATATAGAGATTTTCTAATTTCCCGGGCAATTTTCTTAGTTTTTTCTTTCATAAGAACCTTCTTCTGACAATAAAAAACACAACAAAAAAAGAATTAGTGAAATCGGTCATACCGTTCAAGCGTGATGGCGGGACCAAGGGAAATAAGGATTCATCTTTATATATAGAGATTTTCTAATTTCCCGCGCAATTTTCTTAATTTTTTCTTTCATAAGAATCTTCTTCTGACAATAAAAAACACAACAAAAAAAGAATTAGTGAAATCGGTCCAGCCGTTCAAGCGTGATGGCGGCCCAAGGGAAATAAGGATTCATCTTTATATATAGAGATTTCCTAATTTCCCGCGCAATTTTCTTAATTTTTTCTTTCATAAGAACTTTCTTCTGACAATAAAAAACACAACAAAAAAAGAATTATTATTTAGAGTTTTTTTTAATTCAACCAGCCTGTTATTGCTAATAATTATCAAGAGATTATATATATATATATATATATATATATATATATATATATATATATATATATATATATATATATATATATATATATATATATATCTTTGTATATAAAAATGAATCCTTATTTCCCTTGGTCCCACCATCACGCTTGAACGGCTGGACCGATTTCAATAATTCTTTTTTTGTTGTATTTTCTATTGTCAGAAGAAGGTTCTTATGAAAGACAAAACTAAGAAAATTGCGCGGGAAATTAGAAAATCTCTATATATGAAAATGAATCCTTATTTCCCTTGGTCCCGCCATCACGCTTGAACGGTATGACCGATTTCACTAATTCTTTTTTTGTTGTGTTTTTTATTGTCAGAAGAAGGTTCTTATGAAAGAAAAAACTAAGAAAATTGCCCGGGAAATTAGAAAATCTCTATATATAAAAATGAATCTTTATTTCCCTTGGTCCCGCCATCACGCTTGAACGGCTGGACCGATTTCACTAATTCTTTTTTTGTTGTGTTTATCATTGTCAAGAAAAAATTAAGAAAATTGCGCGGGAAATTAGAAAATTTGAGAATACTTATATATATATATATATATATATATATATATATATATATATATATATATATATATATATATATATATATATATATATATATATATATATATATATATATATATATATATATATATATATATATATATATATATATATATATATATATATATATATATATATGTATGTATTATATATTCATTTGGAAGTGATTGTGCGAGTTATCAACACTGAAAATATAGTTTATTATGTATGTTAACTTGCAATCCCTTCACGCATATCCATTTGTTCATAAACATCACAGATACGAATTCAAGTTCATTCTCTCTATTTACATTTTCGAGCAGAGGTATTCCGATTGTGGAAATATTGAAGAAATATATGAATAAATATGTTTATAAAGATAAAAAGAGCAAATACTAACCAAAAGCTGCCCCATCCATAGCAGCAATAACTGGAATTGGAAGTTGATGAATTTTATTCATCATGGACCTCAATTTGTTTACAAACTGCGTTACTTCTGAAGCTGTCATTGCAACCCTTTCTTTCAAATCAGCTCCTAGAAAGTAGATCAAAAGGTAAAAAGACATTATTCACAAAATGCAATGGTAAAAAATAGCGAGAATAGCAGAGTTCTGTAACTAAGTTTGTATTTTTCGGGCGAAGTGCATCGGGTCGGGATGCGATTCGAATGGAATAAGTAAGTTATTTGGTTTGAAAATCACGTTTTAATAACAAAACGCAATAAAAATTAGAAAATGTTTTATTTTATACACTATTCATTAGCGAACCGTAACAAAAATTGAGAATTAGTTGATTTTGTTCAAAAAAAAGTTGAAAATTCCTGACACGCATCGCGTACTGATAACGAAGCAGGTCGAGATGCTATTAGAACGGAAATCTCTCCGCGAAGTGCAGCCCGAAAGAGAAAAAGAGTTGTAATCCATAAAATAACACATTTCAACATGAACTCAGTCTACGAACCACTTTAACTCAATCTGCAGAGCTACAAAAACCACGAAAAAACAAGTAATATCAACTTAAAAATGTTGGAAAAATTTGCCTAATTTTTGTTTGTTTTGTTCTGCTTCGAAATCAACCCTAAATACCAAATTTCAGCTCATTTGGTTCGATGGAAGCCACTGGAAATTCCAATATGCAAGGGATATATATATATATATATATATATATATATATATATATATATATATATATATATATATATATATATATACATATATAAAATTAAGTGAACCTAGGACATTTATTAGAAACTAATCAAACAAACCTCCCAGCGGAGCTGGCTATACGAGTTCACTAAACATCGAACTATTCCCATCTACCTCGGGGTAAACGCACACATACCCGCACCGAACAAATCGAACGCACCGAAAGAATCGTATTAGGAAGTAGTACTAGGGTGTTGCTCTGCCTAGGGATGCCGATTTTTTCAAACATGGATCGATTTTTAAATCGATTCGAATCGGAACCCTGAAAGATCGATTCAATAAAAATCAGGGTAGAAATGAATCGATACTCAAAAATCGATTCGAATCACAAACCGCGCCAAATTAAAAAAAAATGTTATGTTTCAGAGTAGGTATCATTACGAAATACTTGAGGAATATCGTGAATAAAACGAAAAATTATTAAACATTTATTAACAATGATAAAACAAAAATAAATTGTCATTAACAAAGGAACATAAATTCTCAGTCTTTAAAATATAAAAAGTTTGATAACATATTAAGTTAAATGCCAATCGTTTTGATCTATAGAATTCATTTGATTTTTTTCATTCATCTTTGCTGGTTCAGATTCAGATGTTAGTAGAGAGTGCTTTCTCTTCAAGTGGTTTGACAAATTTGTTGTATTTCCACAAGTTTTAACATTGTTCAGGCATAGGAAACACTTGCCCCCTTGAGGCGTTTTATGAAAATATTTCCATACATCGCTTTTTTTATTAGAGACTGATTTCACAGAGGAATCAGAGCTATTAGAATCTTCCCTGCTTCTAGAGGGTTCGTTTTCGTTTTCCGTGTCCATTGTCCACTAACCATTTGTTATTAATTTTCAGTTTTCACTCTTTTAGCCAATAACAGTAATAAAACCCTTGCTATTTCAGCTACTTGACACTTGACAGTCTTGTAGGACTTATTCCTACTGTTAATTATATTTACTTGATTGGGAATAGAAACACAACACAACTTGGAAAGTAGAGAACTATTTATTACTATGTTGATGTTGAACTAAAAACTGAATAAGCATTAAGCGCGAAGAACTGCCAAAGTAAAAGAGAGAGAATATTAATCTGGTTGACTATTTATAAGCAGACAACCAGAGAATAATGTAATCTTCTTTTCAAGCTTTGGTAGGCAAAAGTATGATAGTTCACGGTATATACAATATACCGTGCTTTGACATTTCCCTACAGAACTCCCCCTCTAGTGGTGGAGCCACATAATAATAATGTAAACATGAATTTTAAATGAAATGGTTAGAATTTGTCTGCAAATACAATGTTAACTAAATGAGTTTATCTAAATTGGAGAAATAAACCTAATATTAAACATGATAAAACATGGTTTATCCTAACTACATGCTAATATACACAAAATTATTATATACAATATTTACAAAAAAAATAATTAGATAGAAAATGTAACTCGACGATTACTAATTTCACTGGGGTTCCCTTGTGAAGCGTAACTGTGATCATGTGAAACTACGTCGTCACTTAGGAAATAAGCAGGTTTGAGTCTGTCTATGGAGATGTTGGTGATTTTACCACTAATGTCAACACTGAGGAATTTTTCACTTCTGTTAATAACTTTGAAAGGTCCGTCATATGGTTGCTGTAATGGTTTTTTCACTGAGTCATTTCTCACAAACACATGAGTGCAAGAGTTCATCTCTTGAGGCACAAACACTTTATTTTGATGGTCTCTTGAAGGAACTGGACTTAACAATGCCATTTTCTGTTTAAGTTTGTTGACAAAAGTATTTTGATCGATGGCATTGTTGGTGGAACAGAAGAATTCGCCTGGAAGTCTTAATGGAGATCCATAAACCATTTCTGCTGGACTGATATTACAATCTTTCCTGATTGCTGCTCGCAGGCCCATTAATACTGTAGGTAGAATTTCCGTCCAATTCTGTGTGTTATGGCACTTGATTGCTGTCTTCAAAGATCGATGCCATCTTTCGATCTTACCATTGGTTTGTGGATGGTAAGGTGTAGAACGGAAACGTTTGATTCCCATCAAACTAGCTAGGGATTGAAATAATGAGCTCTCAAATTGTCTACCTTGATCTGTGATGATGATTTTTGGACAACCAAATCTTGAAATCCAATTGTTGTAGAATGATTCAGCTACTTCTTCTGCAGTCATTGTTTGAAGTGGGAAAGCTTCAGCCCAACATGTGTAGCGATCGATGCATGTGAGGCAATATATGAAACCTTTAGACGATGGTAATGGACCTATTAAGTCAATATTAATTTCTGAGAAACGTTCCTCAGGTATTTTGAATTTCTGAAAAGGCGTAGATGTATGTCTGTGAATTTTAGATCTTTGGCAGGAGACACAAGCTCGACTCCATTCCTGGAGATTTTTGTTCATTCCTGGCCAAACAAATTTTTCAGAGATTAATTTTATTGTAGCTCGAATGCCTGGATGAGATAGATTGTGAAATTGCTGAAAGATATGCTTTCGAAGAGTGCAGGGAACAAAAGGTCTTACTTTATCTTCATTGATATCACAGTAAATTTGAACAGAAATATCAGGGTAAGTAATTTTCTTGAGTTTTAGTGATGAAGAATCGGGATTATCGATTAGTTTCTGTAATTCTTCATCGACGGATTGAAGTTGTTGAAATGCTTTGTAGTCAATAGGAGTAGGGCAATCAATGGCTGCAATTCTACTTAATGCATCTGCTACCACATTGGATTTGCCTTTGATGTGACAAATGTTGGTAGAAAATTGGCTTATGAAATCTAGATGTCTAGTCTGACGAGGTGAAGCTTTATCTAAGTTTTGTCTAAAGGCGAAAGTTAATGGCAAATGATCAGTGAAAATAGTAAAATGTTTACCTTCAAGTAGATGTCTGAAGTATTTGATAGCACTATAGATAGCTAGAAGTTCCCTATCGTAGGTACTGTATTTCACCTGAGCTTGTGACAACTTTTTTGAAAAGAAACTTAATGGTTTCCATTGATTGTCCACAAATTGTTCCACTACAGCTCCTACACTCGTGTTAGATGCGTCCACTGTGAGGGATAACAATGCCTCGGCTTTTGGGTGCACCAAAGTTGTGGCATTTGCTAAATCTTCTTTGCATTCCTCGAATGTTGCTCTTGAGTCTGGTGTCCAAGGCACTTCAGAGTTATCATTCTTACCGCTGCCTTTTAATAGGTTGTTCAGTGGTGATTGCTTCTCTGCTGCTTGTGGCATAAAACGTCTATAGTAATTTAACATACCAAGAAATCTTCGGAGGTCCTTTTTGGTTCTAGGTAAGGGATAGGTACGAATGGTTTCCACCTTAGTGGCTAGTGGAGAAGTGCCATTTTGTGACACTTCGTAACCTAGGAATTCTACTTTATCAGCGCCAAGCACACACTTTTCAATATTAATGGCAAGTCCAAAATCTTGAAAACGTTTGAAAACTTGTCTTAAATGTTCTTCATGTTGTTCTGGACTATTAGATGAGATGAGTATGTCATCTAAGTATGGAAAACAGAAATCCAAGTCTTTCAATACCTCATGGATAAACCTTTGAAAACTTTGTCCAGCGTTACGTAATCCAAATGGCATTTTGAGGAATTCAAACAAACCAAAGGGAGTAGTAATTGCAGTTTTAGGTATGGATGATTGTTCCACAGGTATTTGATGATATGCACGTATGAGATCGATTTTAGAAAATACCTTTTTGTTGTGTAAAGTGTGTGCGTAGTCATGAATGTGTGGTATGGGGTAACGATCTTCTACTGTGACTGTGTTCAGTTTCCTGTAATCACCAACTGGCCTCCAGGTACCATCTTTTTTGAGGACCATGTGCAATGGATTGGCCCATTGACTCTTAGATGGTCTGCAAATTCCTTGCGCAACCATGAAATCGAACTCTTTTTTTGCAGCTTGATACTTTTCCAATGGTAGTCTACGTGGTCTGGAAAATACAGGTGGTCCATTTGTTTCAATGAAGTGCTGGGTATCATGGAGGTTTGTTACTTGGTTGTTGCCTAGCCGAGTAATTGACGGAAACTCTGCTAATATGTGAGAGTACTTCTGTGATGGTGCAATAGTAAGTACAGAGTTAAATGTTGTACTCACTTTTTCACCTTTGCTTGTTAGTTTGGTAGTCTGGTCGATCAAACGCTTACGACGAATGTCTACCAAAAGATCAAAATGGTGAAGGAAGTCTGACCCTATGATGGCTTTGTCAACCTCTGCGATCAAAAAATTCCAAGAGAATTCTCTTCTTAGGTCTAGGCTAACACTCAGTCTGTGATGTCCAAAGGTATGAATTTTCGATCCATTGGCTGCATACAGTATGTGTTCTGTCCTATTCCTGTGATTGGAACGTTTAGGAAGGATTGATACATCTGACCCAGAGTCAATCAGGAAGTTTATTTTGGTAATCGGATCAGTGATTGTAAACCTATGTTGTTGGACTGTGTTAATCGAGCGGCCATGGGGACCCACGTTGCTAGCCGCTGGAGCAGACGTGGGGACTAGTTTTCCTTTTTGAAATTACATGGTTGAGTGCACTTCTTAGCCTTATCTTTAAATACCTCGTGGTACCAGCAGAGAGCAGGCTCTGATTTACCTCCTCTGAACCTTGATGTGCTCCTAGACCTGGAGTGCGATACAGGGGATTGGCGTCTACGTGAATTTTGACTTAGTTTCAGTTCTGCAACGTCTTTGCTCAATTGCAGAACCAATTCCTGTAGTGACTTACTCTCTTTGTTCTCAGCCACTGCGTATGTTCTGGGTTGCTGGATTTCAGCAATCTTATCGGCCATTTTAGCTAGATTTGCTAGCGGATCTAAACTGGTGGCTAGGACAGATTGCAGGTGAACGGGCAGTCTTTGCATCCACAAGGTTTTCAATAATTCCTCAGGAACTACTGTGCCTCCTAACCGCTGCATGTGGCTCAATAGTTGGGAGGGTTTTCTGTCGCCAAGCTCTATATCTGACAAAAGTTTCCTTGTCTTTTGCTCCTGCGATTCGGAGAAAACACAAATCAATTTGTCCTTGAGGCCTAGGTACTTATCGCTTTCTGGAGGTTTGTAGAGGAATTCGGCCACTTCTTGAAGAATTTCGGAGTCCAGAGCGCTTAGCACGTGGTTATATTTTGTGCTGTCCGTCGTTATCTGCGCCAGGGTGAATTGGGCTTCCAGTTGGATAAACCATAATTTGGGTTCCTTTTTCCAAAACGGCGGTGCCTTTACCGTAACTCTGTCTACGGCCATTGTTGGTTGAGCCGCAGGAGCACTATTACTTCCAATCATCGTGTTAATAAAGTATTTACTTTATATTACCTCTACTATCACGTCGGGGTCACCAATTGTAGGACTTATTCCTACTGTTAATTATATTTACTTGATTGGGAATAGAAACACAACACAACTTGGAAAGTAGAGAACTATTTATTACTATGTTGATGTTGAACTAAAAACTGAATAAGCATTAAGCGCGAAGAACTGCCAAAGTAAAAGAGAGAGAATATTAATCTGGTTGTCTATTTATAAGCAGACAACCAGAGAATAATGTAATCTTCTTTTCAAGCTTTGGTAGGCAAAAGTATGATAGTTCACGGTATATACAATATACCGTGCTTTGACATTTCCCTACAGTCTTGAGTCATGACACTTGTGCAGCTCAGAAACCACAGAATAAGAAAGAATATTTATTCTGTGTCAGTACTCAAAACACTTACATGTCGGTCTCACGTTGACACTGAAAGAAGCAGCTGTGAGCAGAGCGCGCCTGCGTGGTGCTCTCACTCTCAGCTATGTTCACTGTTCATCTTTTTATATAATATACTATTCAATTCATCACATCACTCATGGATTATAAACCATTAAACTATTTGTGACTTTTTTCTGTGTCTATGAAAGTAAATATCCCCGATCGATTTTCGTTAAAAAATAATCGATTTGGTGAATCGATAGTTCCTAAAAAATCGATTAAATAATCGATTTTTTGGAGCGAAAAAGATCGATCTCTGAAAAATCGATTTCAGAATCGGCATCCCTAGCTCTGCCGTACGAAACTGTTAGAATAAGAGAGCATCCGGCGAGTCGACCGCATCACTCTCGCCGAGTCTGATGACGTCATTCTAATTCGTCTGGGATTTCTGGGGTTCTTCCAGATTCGGACGATTCTATACAGGCAGGTATGGGAGGTTTCATAGAAAGTCATATAAAGAATTCTAAAATTCGTTCCGTTTGGCGCGTTCGGTGTGGATAAGTGTCCGTTTGCCCTTAGAAGGTACCTACATGTTAGTTCGATGTTCTGTGAACTCGTATAACCAGTTCCGCTAGGAGGTTTGTTTGATTAGTTTCGAATAAATGTCCTAGTTTTACTTAATTTTATAGCCACGGACGTGTTTCAATAACAAGAAGAATTCTTATTTATATTCCTTTGCCTCTATGTGATGTGTAAAGATAAAGCATACTCTCTATGGTTGCACAGTTCTATGAAAAATGTCATATGTCAGCACCTTTTTAGAATTAAGAATTATGTATGGATGTTCTTACGTTATTGCTAGACTTAAATAAAACTGTTAAAATAAACTTTCGCACTAAATTTGAAGTGTAAAATTTTAAAGTTTAGAAGAGGATTGCCGAAATATTCGAGGATTTGTTGGTGCCACATGGAGATGGAATCCAACGCTGTAAAGCTACCCCCAAATTTCGACATCAGGGCACAATCAGCTGCCACTGACTGGAAAGCGTGGAAATGTATGTTTGAGGACTATCTAGTAGGTGTTGGGAAAGATGAAGCAACCGACAATATGAAGCTCTCTTTACTTAGAAATATGATGGGTCCAGAATCAACGAAAGTGATTCAATCTTTTAAACTTTCAAAAAAGGATAGTGAAATCTACAACAAGATAATAGGGGAAATCGAGATGTATGTAAATCCTAAATCCAATGAAGTATTTGAACGATATAAGTTCAATGAAAGAATAGATTCTAATTTACAAGCTGAAATAGAAGATCTTCCCGATATTAGGGCAGTAGAAGTTGATGGAGAACTGTTAATTGAGCAAGAAGATAATATTTCAATAACTATTGACGATGACAACAACACTCAGTCAAATTTTTCTTCTGAGCATGAATCAACATCCACATTAACTAGTATGTTCAATAAACTTGACCCATCTGAACAAGGCTCTGGGCTCATTATGGCAAGAAATTTAAAGGAACATTTCCCCCAAATAGCAAATGCATGTCGAATGTATCTCAACAATTTTCAAAAAATCCCTGAATCAATCTTTATTGAAACTGTGTCAAGACTTTATAGTGAAGGGTCTCTATTATCAAATCCTGCTTTACTAGAACAAGCAATGATCTTGCGATGATTGCTCATTATGAAACAGTTTTACGGAAAGATGATAGGATTTACATGGAGAAGACTATGGAAAATTTGGCTGATTTGATATCACATTATCAAGAAAAAGTTGATCAATTAGTTCTTGATAGATTATTCATACAGCAACAGTCTGATATGATCAGTGACCAATTGAAACAATTAGATAAATTAGACATATTAAAAACTTTCTCTAATATTCCTAGTCAATCTAGAACTACAACACCAGATTCATACAATACTCCTCCCCTAAAAATAGATTCAAATAAATCATTTCAAATTGGAGAGGCATCTATTTATTATGATCCAAATGTTAGAAAATGGAAAGCAACAATCGCTCATCTCAATGAAAAGGAAAAGGAAATGATAAAAGAGATATGGCCTATGATAAAATCAAATATTGCTGGAGCAAGAGAAATATCTCGTTTCACTCTCCCACAAATTCATCAGGCATACATCAATTCTAATCAAACTTTTGTAGGAGTATGTAGGCAACTAAATTTATAAAGAAATATAGTCAATTAGATTTAGAAAAAAAAAGAAATTGAACTCAGTATAGGTGATAGAATAGTACATAAGACTGATAAGGAGAAATACTGGAAAAAGGGAACTGTTGTAGGAAAATGTAAAGAACCTAGATCTTATTGGATAAGAAAGGAGGGAGAGAATGTTGTAGTAAGAAGAAATATCAAACATTTAAGAAAATCATATAGTAATAATGAAAATAGCAGAAATCTTATTCCTCCTTTCTCATCAGATATAAATGATGACCCTAGTGTAAGTAGTGATGTTGATTTAGATAACACTAGAGTAAGTAGTGATGCCAATTTAGTTAGTCAGGAGAATTCTCCAAGAATATCGCTACAAACAACCAAAAGTGGTAGAATGGTTAAACCAAGAACTGTTTTGGACCTATAAAATTGTAACACCAATTTTGTTATAAGTTAGAGGGGGAGGTGATGTGTAAAGATAAAGCATACTCTCTATGGTTGCACAGTTCTATGAAAAATGTCATATGTCAGCACCTTTTTAGAATTAAGAATTATGTATGGATGTTTTTACGTTATTGCTAGACTTAAATAAAACTGTTAAAATAAACTTTCAAGTATTAAGTATTATTTCTTTAGAGATATATATTAAAACACTATGGAGGGATAAAATTTGGAGCGATTGCTATACTTGCGGTGTGTAAATGTTGCATCATCCAATTGAAGCAACCTTACTCTAACCTAGCATATATAGTAGCCACCTTCTGGTGTCAGGATGCACGAGTTCTCGTTGCCGAACTGTTTCATCTGGCTGAAAGATGTGGTTCATTTGTTTCCGACTGGTGGCGCTGTGTCATATTTATATGCCATTGTGTTGCTAGAAGGAAAATATAAGAACGTTTGAAATGTTGGATTTGTTTCACCAAGCTAGTTAGTCGAGTACTTAGGTACGCTGGCTAGTATTTGGGAGATCTCGGGTTCGAACCCCAGGGTCGACAGGTCTGCCATGAATTTTTTTCAGAGGTTTCCTCATGGTAATGTTAGTCACTGCTTGCATACTTACAAGGCGAATGCTGGGCCAGTATTAATCCTCTGAACCCTACCCACACTTCCTATGTTCCATAAAGATCCCGTCTCACCTATTAATGCACTTGTACATACAAGTGTATCCTCTGATCTGGCTGAAGGAGTTAATCCTTAACTCAAGCTGCCCGCCTCGTTGACTCATACTTCAGGACGGAATGAAACACGTGTTTCCTCCTCCTGTGTTGGTTATCACTTTCGATGGATGAATGATACTGACGAGCCCCAAAAAGGGCGAAAGTTTGTCTATCAATTTCCAACGATTGTGATGAACATCTCATCATTTCTAACATGTACCGTCTAAGGTAGATGAGAGTAGTTCAATGCTACGTGAACTCGTACAACCAGCTCCGCTAGGAGGTGCGTTTGATTAGCTTCCAATGAATGTCCTAGTTTTACTTAATTTCATAGCCACGGACATGTCTCGATAACACGAAGAGTTCTTATTTATATATAGATGTGTATATATATATATATATATATATATATATATATATATATATATATATATATCTCAGACATCAAAATAATTCCGCTGACTATTGATAAGCACAACTAGTTATTTTGTTTAGAATAATGTGGCACTTTCAGACAGAAACATTAATGTTTTTAATGAAATGTCATAAAGAAAGAAAAAGCATTAAACCAATTCAATCACTAGAATAAACGAACATACATATCAATTCTCATTTTTTCAGTACTTATAAAATAACATGTTTGAGAAATTAAACTCTGAGTTTAACAATTATCTTATATGTAAAATCGTTAAACTCAGAGTTTCATTTCTCAATAGTTATTAACGTAACAAGGCCGATATGTAGCAAATAACGGATGAGGTTGGATATTGTAATCCGAGGCGCAGCCGAGGATTATAACTAACCGAATCCGTTATTTGCGTATCGGCCGTGCGTCGTTAAAAATTTTTCGTAATCCCGTTGAAAGATTATATTTTGATTCCGAAGAAAGAAAAAACCCCGTACCTCGCTCTTCTAAAGAAAAATCTCAACGTCGTGCACTCTGTTGTCATGGAACAGTTTGACAGTTTTAAAAACAACGTCAGTTTGTTGTGTTCTCAAGTTCGCTTTAACGACGACCATGGATGAAATTGAGGAACAAAATCAAATTCCTTTAGAAATATTGGGAGAATCATGTGCAGTGCAGCGAGTGTTGATTAGCTGCCGAAAATAACTCAAGAGCGATATCAAAAAGAATATGAAAATTTTGAAATGTGGCGTAAAAGCAAGAATGTAAAGGTGGTTAATGAAGATGTATTATTAGCCTATGCGAAATGAAAATCAGAGGTTTATTCTCCCAACTCGCTGTGGGCCAAGATTTCAATGTTGTATTGTAAGCAGAATGATGTTTTGAAATAAATATTTGAACAAGTGATTTCTTAACGGCCGCCGGCCGTTATGAAGTTATAACGGCCGGCGGCCGTTAACAATGACTTTAAAATTGTCATCTGAATACCGTTAAATCAAAATAACAGTATGGGATTACGAAAACATGTTAACAATTGATTTCCATAGAGTAACGGCCTCATCAATTCAAAAACTTATAAAATAGTGAATTGTTTCATTATTACTACTTATTCTTACCTGAGCAAAAAACACCTTTCACTAAACTTCTTATTAACAAAACCCTTGACTTTCCTACACTACTTATCTCATCAAGTTTTCCGTCTAGTTGATTTACTAAGTCTACTCCAAGAGCATTCTTTCTATTTGGCCTATTTATGCCAAATACTGTTACGCCACTGTATTGCCCCTGCAAGTTCTCAACCACCAATTCATTACTTTCCAACACTTTATAAGAATAATTACGAGTAACATGTTGAATGAGCTTTTCTGTTTTGAAAATGTTCACGTTCAGTTTTGTAGCTAACCACATTTTAAGATTAAATATTATTTCTACACTAGGTACCTAACAATAATGAACTGGAATTAGGAAGAATTGGTCAAAACAGACTTAAACTCAACCATAGATAAAAAGAAGTTAATCAATTTAACAACTATCTGAAGGCCATTTCATGAAAATGTGTATTTCGTTCATTGTCGGAGTGGTAATTCGGGCTTGAATGGTAGACTAATGTAATAAAAAAATTGAGATATACACACAGAAGTCACACAGGGTTTATCAGTGAAGTTATTGGGGGAATATATTGACGATAATTTGTCTTGGGTCAGTCACATAAATTATTTATGTAAAAAATTGTCGAGTATAATCTTCATGCTTCGAAGACTGAAACAAATATTGAGCTTCACAGCTCTTAAAATTGCTTATTTTTCACTGTTTCATTCGCATATATGTTACTCGATAATTTCATGGGGGTCATCGTCCCATTCTGCAGGAGCAGATAGGCGTGATTCGTGTCGACCTCTTTTTACAAAGCTGGAAATTATGACTATTCCATCGGTTTACATTTATAGTTCCGTATTACAAATCCACAACAAGGAAGATTATTCATTAACCAAAAATTCATACTACCATAATTACCCAACAAGATCCGGAAATCTTCTCAGATGTCGACGATATACGTAGGTTGAGTAAATCTAGGGATAATTCGCTGGACCTTGACCTTTACAACAAACTTCCAGATTACTTCAAGGATCTTCCCCAGAATCTTTTCAAGAGTAGAATGAAACATTTTTTCCAAACTCACTGTTTTTACTCTACTTCTGAGTTTCGCAGTTTCAATTTTCCCTCAACTCTGAATTTGTTGAATGAAGCGGACTGATCTTACTCCTATGAGCACCAGTTTACGTGATTCCCACTAGCACATTTTTAGACTGGTGGGTGCATATGTGTATAATTGTATTTTGTTTTATATATGTCAAGTATAATTGTAGATATGTGTAGGTATATGTCTCTTGTTCGCAAGACATTTTAATTTGTTATTTTTATACACACATGAATGTTTTGACTTGTGTACATGCTGTATGGCATATAGCACCAATAAATTATCTATCTATATATATATAAAAAATATATACACCGCGTTAGCATCATCGTAACGAGCCCGGGTTTGAGGCTACCTGTGGGCCCCTACGCGTTTGTTTTTGTACTAATTTTTATACCTCCTCAAATCAACGTCTTAACTCGTAAGAAAGAATCAAAGACTATACATTAACAATAAACTATTATTTAATATATATTAACACAGAACAAAGATAAACTCAAACTTAGTTATGATATATTATGAACAAAAATGTTACAATTAAAAATATAAGGGTATAAAAATATGAAGGTATGTGCAAAAGCTACTTTTCTAGATTTAGCAGCGGCAAATGTAATGATTTTCTGTAAATCTATAGAGCGGGCAACTGTATTTTTAATGAAGAGCATTGCCAAAGGCGATAATCGATTTTGACTGATGGAGTTCTTTGAATAACACCTAGCTAAAAAGTTTTGAATAAAAACGTTGTTCGATATTTCTGGGTCTTGGGGGCCTGCATGTTTTTTTTTTGTTCATTATGTGGAGTGTTACTCGTGTTAGATTATTAATCTACATCAATACATAATTATTGAATTTTATTTAAAATCCAAATGCAACGATAAATTTAAAAAATATGGAAATTTTTGCTTTATCTTTTTGTTGGTCCAAATGCTCTTTGAGGTCGCGGATCTGGTTCCACGGAACCATTGCAGCTACGGGCAGTATATATATATATATATATATATATATATATATATATATATATATATATATATATATATATATATAGATATATAAATATATATATATATATATATATATATATATATATATATATATATATATATATATATATATATATATATATATATATATATATCACGCCCACTTATTGGCTTACAGACACTGAGCCACATAGCTCAAAAAACATTAACGAAGATCCTGTACTCCGTTCCCACGTTGTAATAACCTGCAGAACTATAAATTGGCTACGCTCACGAAAACCCTCTCTAAAAATGGCAAAAACTCTTATTGAAGAAAACTTCACCATAATTGAGCGGTGGAAGGAAGACTGGGAGAAGAATACAACACCTGCCAACCGGGATATACCTTATGTTACAAGCAAGCCAAAGTCCAATTAGTTCCTACAGTAGCAACCAAACCGATTTCCTGATTGCGACAAAAGAGTCAATAGAATATATAGGTATATAACCTTGATGTTAGTTCGTGAAATTTTAATTTAAAAACGAATATTCATCTGATCTGCATTAACCTCACGTAAAAAAGACTATTCACATTTCCCAAGAGCTGAAAACTTAATATACTGTTTTTATGCTTTGGGGAAATTTCATGTTTTTTAATTTTGTCTACCAAATGTTTGAGATCACGAACTCCTACCTTTATCGACTTTTCATCGCCTACAAATATTAAACAAACCAAAAAAAAGCATCACTTTCATCACATCCACACAACCACGGAGTCTTGTAAATGTTTTCATCAATTTTTTAGTAGATACCTACATGTACATCGTATGCGTTAGGTACGGTTTAATGTGAGAAAACATCAGATTTAGATTTTTATGCAAGAGTAGAATTGCGAATTCATAGTAAATATTTATCAACGTTCGCCAAATGTATATTTTTTATGTAAGCTTTATTCATATTATGTAAGTATTGAATAGTTTATATATATGCCTTAGCTTACTTTAAAAGTTGTACATGATTGAGATATTTTTTGCTCACAACAATGTACACCATAGTTCTCAATGATACTACCCACACGGGAGAAGTTGATGTAACGAGGATGAAGGAGCACAAATCATAAATTAGGAATTTCATTGATAGAAAATTGATATGAGTGTGGACTAAGATATCAAAATTTAGAGGCGGCAAATCTGTAAATCCGCCACTGATATATATAGATATATTCATCGATTGATTGTAAATTATGACTCCTATTCATTTCATCTCCCATTAATGTTAGCTGTTAACCAATATATAAAAACTGTTGAAAGTAAATAGATGATAGTTGAACTTTTGCCAATCTCATAATAGCATTTCTGATGAAGCAAATAAAGATTATAAAAGCTTGAATTGTTTATCGAAGAGTAGGTTCTCAAGCCCAATGATATAGGGTTTTCTGTTCTAAACTGCAATCCATACTACCACTTTATTATTATATACATACATATATATATATATATATATATATATATATATATTATATATATATATATATATATATATATATATAATATATATATATATATATATATATATATATATATATATATATATATATATATATATATATATATATATATATATATAGATGGGTAGTCTTGACTGGCTAGTTGAGGAAAAATGTATTTATATATTTTGAGGTTGCAGTCAGAATAATTGTTGGGCTAGGTTAAAGAATACTCTTTGTCATATGGTCGAGCTTTCGGAAATGGTTATTTCGTTTATCAAGACATTAACTTGAGGTTATATAAATTTTGAAAATACGTGAAAAAGAACAGAACAAGCTGATGGGTATAATCTTGAAACTTCGTCACATAATTAAACATTCATTACAAGAATAAAAATCTTATTTTCAATAATCAGTAATTTCCCATCTTGCTATCTACAGGAAACCAGACTAACAAAATGGTCGAAATCACCCTGAGCACGCGGAAACTATATATATATATATATATATATATATATATATATATATATATATATATATATATATATATATATATATATATATATATATATATATATATATATATATATATAACAAGCTATTTGAGGTTGAATATCAGTATAGCAGACTGCCGATATTAGACTGAATAGCACATAATTAATGAATAAAGGCGGCCACAGCTGCAAGAAATTCAAAGAAATTTTGGTAGTGATATTTATTGATTTTTCAATGGTTGATAAATTCCTTCTTAAATCAAATAATTTAGAACCTATTTTGTAAATTATGTGAGTTTCTATTGAGAGTTTCTGTGCTTTCCCTTACTATATAGCAGGGATGGCAAACCTATGGCACGCGTGCCTCAACTGGCACGAAAGAAAAAAAATATGGCACGCACAAAAATATGCTTTTTATAATTCAAAGAAAAAAGGAATAAATCTACAATAAACTATTCAAAATGACGAATTATATCTAATCTATAAAACAGAATCTATCAAACCCAGCACTCATTCTTTGAATATAACAAAGAATAATCCAAATATAAAATACTTACCGCCCTACATGTAACAACAAAAATCACATCAAAGTATGTGTATTTTGTAAAAAAATTAAATTACTCCTAATAAATTCGAATAGATGTGATTTTTAAAATAATTCTATATTGATAAAATTGTTAGATACAAAATTTTCATCGTTGTGTCTATTGAATTATAATAAATTTTTCTCGAGAGTGTGAGTGAAAAAAAAATGAAATAAAAAACAAAATCAAAGAAACAGGTTGGACAATTTTAGTTTGGCACGTTAGTAATTTCATAAAGATTATTTACAAACTTGTGGCATGGAAAATGAAAAAGGTTCGCCAACCCTGCTATATAGGATATAGGATCGTACGTATTTAGTAACTGAAGACGGCCACAACAATCAAACTTCAATGAACATAGTTGTGTTCTTTCACTTTTAAATCTTTCTAAAATTCATAAACCCCAAATTAAATTCAAGTTACGAATTTTGTACTGAAATGTTGGTGAAGTCGGTTTTCAAACTAATAACTTGTAGCTAAAAAATAACAAATATGTAATATATATATATATATATATATATATATATATATATATATATATATATATATATATATATATATATATATATATATATATATATATATAATTATATAGGTATAACAACAAAATAATAATTGCCAGCCTAGTTCTAGAATAATATTTCATATTAAATATAGCACTAAAAATTGTTGAAACTTTCGTGCTACTCACAAAGCATAAAGTATATTTTAGTAACAGTTGACCTAAATCAGTGTAGAAAAATTATAAGTCGAATAATTGTCTGACAGTTTCTATAGTATTCAAAGGATTCATAACTTTATGTCCGATTGTTCTACTATCATTGAAAATTTCATAATCATTTCCTCCAACATCTGTTTTATCACCAAAAAAGTGAATTTCTCTGAATCCTTCACTCTCCAAATGCTTCAAGCAGTAAGTTTTATCCCACCCTTTTGGAAAAACATCAAAACTTATCTGTCCACCTATACTATATGTAAAACCTATATCTGGAAATTGATGTTTCAGAACAGAAATCATAGTTTTTCTTACATTATGTTCATTATCATATTTTTCAAAAGCATCCCTTTCAACTTGAGAACAGGATCTTCCAATTGGAGAAATGTTTAGCATACTTTGTCTAAATTCAATAAAAGTACCTCGCTTCACTGGTAAAACTATAGTTGATAAATATTTTAGAACAAAATTGATGAAGTTTTGAAGCTTTTCTTCGCCCATGAATTTCTGAATACTTTGTTTAGAGATTTCTTTTCCATTTTTATAATAAATCATTCCATTTTCGGCAAAAACATAATCATATCTATATATTACATCATCTCCTTTCATTTGTTCTGCTATTTTTCTTAAATCTGAACCACCAACTAAACCTACTTTATACTTTGGCTTCAATTGATTCTGGATAAAATGCTCTATTTCCTGAACTATAGTATTTCTCGGTTTTGTCAATGTTCCATCCACGTCAAACAGACACAATATTGAATTTGAATTTGGCTCCATTTTTTTTCTACTTTACAGTTATAAATTAAAAATGGGTTACGCTTGGATATTGCTTCCCTTGTTTTTTGTTGAAAATGAATGTTCTCATGGAGTTTCTACAAAGCAGAATGTTTTGCTGATTATAGGTGAGTAGACGATACGATAGTTTTGAAGACACGTCATGAATTTTTTTATTTACGAAAGTAAATTACTTTATGATTTCATAAAATTTAGAGGTTAATCCGTTAATCAGCATTCTATAAACATAGATTTATAATTCACTTGTTCTATGTTATGTTTGGGGAATATTTCATTCTTTTTACAATAAAAGGTGTCTTATTTCTTATGACCGGGATATTATGTTACGCTTTCAGTAAAGAGGGTCATATAACTTCCTTGGGGAATTATTAAGCTCTTACACAGTATATTATTAATAGTTATTTAATAAACTAGTTTATTAATGACAGCGATTAATGGTTGAGATATTTAATAGTTCGAGACCATTAATCGCTACATTAATAAACGAGTTTATTACAAGATTTTACCGTCGACCTCATCATGAATTGAGTATAAATTCTTGATTGAAATAAATTTTTATTTTGCATGACAGATACACTTGACACAATAAAAATTTCTATGTTCATTTCGATATATTTATATTTATGCTCCCGATGGAACAATTTGAGAATTGAGAAATTCATAGATGGAATATTAGACATGTGACATTCTGAATAGTTAACATTACCTACAATATCCGATGAGGAATATGTGGAACTGGTGTAAGCTGAAGTGTTATTTACTTTCGAACGATTATTGCATAAAATTTTTTCCGCAGTTTCTACTTTATTTTGTATAGAGTTAAATTTTTTTATTTGAATTATGAATTCCTTTTCTCTGTTGAATAACAGTACAGATACAGAATAATTCAACTATTCCGTGCTGAATACTTCTGTGTTTGGTTGCCCATTACAATCATACATTAAAATAGGAGAAATTGCACATTAAAATGGGTCATTAATGATCAATTTCGTGTACGTTAAAGTAAGCTTTTATTTAGAGGTCGACGGAAAACAGAGTTTAATTTGACATTTGACAAGCGAAAATGTCAAATTAAACTCGGTTTATCATTAAACTTTGTTTAAATTATACGGTGCAAGAGCCTATATAAATTCTTTAACTCCCTGTACCTTTCACAAGTAAAAATAAAATAAGAAATGCATATATATATATATATATATATATATATATATATATATATATATATATATATATATATGTATATATACAACCAAGGGTTGTTATCAAGACATTGTTACCGACCACGATATATTGTATTGGGGAACAATTAGAAATTGGTTAATTCACTCCTAGTCAAATAAGCTGCACTGATGAGATCTAAAGAGATCGAAACAGCTGTATGCAGATTTTGAGTCGGGGTGACTTGACAATTTCTATAATTCACCATTAGATTGTGAATGCAGATTTTTGCGTTGCGGAATACGTATACCCAACTTCCTTGGAAAGTTGTTTGATAATTTTTTAAATTATTGAAGAATTTTCCTTGTTCACTTTATGTAATATATATATATATATATATATATATATATATATATATATATATATATAATATATATATATATATTATATAATATATTATATATATATATTATATATATATATATATATATATATATATATATATATAGATATATATATATATATATATATATATATATATGTTCAGAAAGATTTCCGCGGTCGGAAGTATTTGAAAAACTTGGTTCACGGAATGAACCGCGTAGAAGATTTGAAAAATCTCGACGTTTCGGCTCCTTTTGCGAAGCCATCTTCAGGAGAATTAGAAGGGAAATAATTCAGAATCGTGGCCTCAATCTGCCTACTCCACGAGTCGAATTAGGAGGAATCGGAAACAATACGATTGCGTGGTCTCAACCTGCCTACTCCACTAACCGTACTGCTTTCTGTCAACTCTGAAGTCTCAACCTGCCTACTCTTCAGAGTCAACTGACGGGCCGATCGTCGCGTGGCCGTATTTATAGGGTAGGGGGGCTTGACTTGTCTCAATTTTATCTGTATTGTATTGATAATTTTCTGGGGCTAATAAATATTATTATTATTATTATATATATATATATATATATATATATATATATATATATATATATATATCTATATATATATATATATATATATATATAATATATATATATATATATAGATATATATATATATAATCTATATATATATAATATATATATATATATATATATATAATATATATATATATATATATATATATATATATATATATATATATATATCGTGAGGTTTTGGTTTGAGGAGGCTACAAGAGGTGTCAAAAAATACACCATAGGCTAAAACTCTTAGGATTTCAAGGTCAACCGCCTTATAATTTAAAGAAAATCAAAGTAAAACAAGCACCCTAAGCTATTAATTTGTTTTCACTTTTGAGTGTCTACCTTGAGACCTACAACTCCTATTTACAATATTCACAAAAACTCTTCTCAGCCAATTAATCAATTCATCTATTCATCAAATTTTTTTTTCTTTCACAAAATAGGTACGTACCTACCTACTTAATAAATTTGTTAATAGCTGGTGAGAGCAAATAAAAAGTTATTATATATTTTTGAAGATTAGCGGGATTCTGCGATCTTTAACGTTAGCAAAATGATCTATAATATCCTCATAAAATTTTTTGTCTTTCGCCAAAAGTTTTACCAATTCCTTTTCAATAGACAACAAACTAATATTCTTCAAACGATCCTGGCTCATTGAATTTCGTAAATGTTTTAATTCTCTTAAGAGTGGAAAACGAGCGCTCTACGGAAGCCGATGTCACCGGGATAGAAACAATTAGATATAAGAGTTTATAAACTTGGGATAAATATTGATTCAAAGCATAATCAAACAGGTATTTAATAGTCCTCACATGATTTTCATTGTGCCCCAAAATTTCATTGTCATTATAAACAACACACAGTTCACTTTTTATGGCCACCTTATCAAAAAAATTGTATTTTTGACATAAATTTTCCAAAAGATTATCTGGAAAATTAGCCGAAAATCCGGTTAACAAATTTTTATTGAGTAAGTCGAAGAAATGCAGTTCTTTCAAATCAGAGAACCTTATTTCTATTTGACCCCTAATAGTATCCAAAATTTCATAAAATATTTGCTTATAGTGAAGCTCCATATCTGCGTAACTGAATTTCTTTCGTTTTGGGCTAAATTGAGTCGTATCGTCAGTAGTTTGATATACAGAAAATGGTTTTTTAAAATAAACTTCTGCACGAAATTTTGATATTTTTTCAAAAAGAAACTTGAGCCGATTTCGTGAGTAAATTACATCTGAAAACTTGTGCTGTAAGATTTGAAAAACTTTTTCTGTTTGTTCAAAAATTAATTTAAAGATGTTTAAAAAATATATAAATTCCTTATCTTGTAAGTAAGATATTAATCCGCGTGCTGTATTTGAAGTTACTTTATCGGTGAAAAATTCCTCACTTTCAACTAGGTATAGAATTAAATCCTAAGCGGCCCCAAACAGAGACATTTTCACTAGTAAAAAGTAAACACTGCCAACAAAATAATTTATTTTTTACCTGTGATCCGGTTAGGCAAGGATGTCTCTCATAATTCCTTGTATTAAAACCGCGGTTTTGTTGTCTGTTACGCTGCACCAAATTGTTTAATTCAGGGGTAGGTCACAACGTTTTTATCAAAACTTTATCCTCATAACTTAGTGCACTAAAGTTATGGGATAACAAATATTCCACTAAGTCACCATTGAAATTTTTGAAATTAACTTCAGTAACCATACTCATTTTAAAACAATACGCGAGCAATATAAGTAAACACGCTGCTGTTTACGGCCATTAGTAACTACGATCACACTACGATTCCAATGAATTCACTCGATGTCACGCGAAATTCTATAGTTGTGATTGGTAGACATTGTATGAGACTGGGTTCCTATCGTTGTTGCCATTTACTTGTGTTTTGCTTTTCTATTGCAATGGAGTATTCATTCGGAGTATTTGCACCGTTTTTTGCTTTTCTGTGGCAGGCATAATGATCGTTGAGAATATACCTTTCTAAGCCTCCGCAGCGTTGCCACAAATCTTGAAATGAATGAAATGCAGTAAATGTAAATACCTTCTATCTCAATTAATAAATTATATTATATAATGTAGGTTGAAAGGAAGGTAGGTGCATAAAATAATATGATTTTGATTAATAATGAATATGCTGAATGCTGGACTATTCAATATAATATATTAGTGATACACGGAATATTATTGAGGAGGCTTAGCCTCCTTAGCCTCCTTTGACTAGCCGCCCCTGATATATATATATATATATATATATATATATATATATATATATATATATATATATATATATATATATATATATATATATATATAAAATAGAAATTTATATCAAAGTTATGTTTTTTTAAAGGGAACACCCTATATTTGATGGTGTCTTTTGATTCTCCGGAAAAAATAAAGTAAAGTGTCAGTAATGTTTCCTATACCTATCTCTTTTCGTTTTTGAAACATTTAAAGGATTCTTAATTTGCAAGCTTGAACAATATAACCTAGTATGTCGCGGTTATTTGAAACACATCAACAGTCACCTGCGATATGCGTAGCCAAGATATTAGACTATCGAATAGAATGCAAAATTTTCCATTACATCATACAGGATGTTCATTTAGTCTAATTGAATTCAACTTACATATGGAGTTGAATAATATTCTTATTTTAAATGGCACACCCTGTATTTGATAACTTCAACTGATAGACATTTAAATTATCTATCAAATCATGAAAAACATACTTGTTGACATAAAGTGAACAAGGAAAATTCTTTAATAATTCGAAAATTATCAAACAACTTTCCACGGGAGCTGGTTATACGTATATCGCAACGCAAAATCAGCATTCACAATCTAACGGTGAATTATAGAAATTGTCAAGTCAACCAGACTCAAAATCTGCATACAGCTGTTTCGATCTTATTAGATCTCATCAGTGCAGCTTAGTTGACTCGGAGTGAATTAACCAATTTCTAATTGTTCCCCAATAAAAATCGTGGTCAGTAACACTGTCTGGATAACAATCCAGAGCGCCCTCCCACCAAAGATATTGGTAACCAACAATTCACCGCTTAGATCGAAAATGCAGAAAATCGTCGCGTAAACAGGTACCTCCTGATATGAAGATATCTACTCTACAACAGTGGTGTATATGATTCCAAGGTACACTAACATAGTGATTTAAAACCTTTGGATATACGAGTACTCACGAGAGTGCGCTCCAAAGATGCTAGATATACGTATAACCAGCTCCCTTGGAAAGATGTTGGATAATTTTTAATTTTTGCCTTTTTCAAAGGATCGTTTCACTTTGAGAAGAATTTCTCCAGTTACTTTCTGAAAAGCAGCTCTTATTCTAGCTTTCATATCTTCCAGAGTAGATTACAAAAACAGTTTAGAGTGTGCGGAAACGAAGATTATAAAAATATATTCAGTCTCAAACTATTGTAGAAGATCATGATAATGAATTTTGGGTTATTGGCTCACTGATAGAAAACCCACACACAAGTCATCGAGCTATTAGTAAAGAAACTGGAATAAGTAGGAGAAGCATTGGACGAATAATGAAAAAACATAAATTTCATCCTTATAACTGTATCAAAGGGACTTTCAACGAAGAATCGATTTTTGTTTATGGGTTATGGATACAGTAGAATCAGATTTTTTTGATAGTACCTACTCTGTTTTCGGACGAGTGCACGTTTCATAATAATGGACTCGTTAATCGCCATAACTTTTATTATCATAGCGATGAAAATCCTCACGTCATTCGTACTCTCGGTCATCAGCATAGGTGGTCCTTGAATGTGTGGGAAGGAATAATAGGTTTACATGTTATTGGTCCTTATTTTTGCACCGGTCATCTTAATGGCAGAAAATTTCTAAGATTTTTGCGAAGAAAATTATCTGGGCTCCTTGATAATGTACTTACCTCTAAATACTAAGCAGAAAATGTGGATGCAGTTGGATGGAGCTTCCGCACATTTTCAACTTCGAGTACGGCAATACTTAAACCGGCGTTTTTTTAATAAATGGATCGGAAGAGGTGGTCCACATAATTGCCCTCCAAGATCTCTAGACTTGACGTCGTTGGATTTTTTTTATGAGGACACATACAAATTATAGTTTATAACACCCCACCAACTACTCTGAAACATATGAAAGCTAGAATAAGAGCTGCTTTTCAGACAGTAAATGGAGAAATTCTTCCCAAAGTGAAACGATCCTTTGAAAAATGAGTTCAGTTGTGTTTAGAACAAGATGGGCGTCACATTTTTGATGATTCATTTTTCAAATAATTCAAATTTTCTTATCATTAAAGGTTTTTTTTTATTAAAAAATTATAGTTTTGGTTTACATTGAAACTATTTAATATTGGAAAGTAATAAAAATGTTTATTTCGTTCAATACCATATTTTGATTGATATTTGCTCTGGTTACTATGATTAAAAAAGAATATGATAAAAAACGTATGTTAAAAATAAAAACAGCTATTTACTAAAGATCCATCGAATTTTGTTACAGGGAAATCTTATATGGAATGAAAGATAATTTAAATATCTATCAGTTATCAAATACAAGGTGTTTAAAATAAAAATATTATTCCACTCCATATGTAAGTTGAATTCAATTAGACTAAATGAATATCCTGTATGATGTAACGGAAAAATTTGCATTCTAATCGATAGTCTAATATCTTGGCTACGCGTATGACAGGTGACTGTTGATGTGTTTTAAATAACCGCGAGATACTAGGTTATGTTGTTCGAGCTTACAAATTAAGAATCCTTTAAATGTTTCAAAAGCGAAAACAGATAGGAAACATTACTGAAACTTTACTTCATTTTTTCCGGGGAATCATGAGACACCATCAAATATAGTGTGTTCCCTCTAAAAAAACATAACTTTGATATAAATTCCTATTCTTGTGACACCCTGTATAATCCGAACTATTTTTAATTTGTAGTGTTAATGGCCTAGTATATCCCTATTAAGAAAAAAAATTCAAATTTTTTTTCAATATATATATAGGGTGGCGCATCCTATACGCGTCGGTCTCTGTAGGGAAAACGACTTAAAATTTGAATTTCTTTTCTTAATAGGTATATATATATATATATATACATATATATATACCTATATATATATATATATATATATATATATATATATATATATATATATATATATATATATATATATATATATATATATATATATATATATATAACTGAGATTGAATTCTCGCACATCACTTGGTGAAAGTTAATCACTTCCTGGATTTCAACAAAACCAAATTGTTACATTCAGGTAACAATGGAAAGCGCCTTGGCCTTCTTGAAATTCTCGAAATAAGTTCCGCCCATAATAGTCAATTACCCCTTGTAAACGAACAAATTGATTTTCAGGTATCACCTTTGCTTTTGTCTGTTTCATAAAATAGGATGTAATACTCTCATGTAGTCAGTCTTTATAATGAGTTCATAACTCGAAACATGTCGACTTTTCGTTACTGCTAAATACAGTACCTATCTAAATATTTTTTATATTGTGAAACATAAGCCAAGTGTTTTTTATTTTAAAGTTTATACTTTATTATATATATAAGTATATATATATATATAATAATATATATATATATATATATATATATATATATATATATATATATATATATATATATAATATATATATATATATATATATATATATATATATATATATATATATATAATATATATATATATATATCAGTGGCGGCTCGTGAGGTTTTGGTTTGAGGAGGCTACAAGAGGTGTTAAAAATACACCATAGCCGAAAATTTTTAGGATTTCAGGTCAATATAATTTTAAAGAAAAATCAAAGTAAAACAAGCACCCATAAAGCTATCAATTTGTTTCACTTTCGAGTGTCTACCTTGAAGACCTACAACTCCTATTTTACAATATTCACAAAAATTCTTCTCAGCCAATTAATCAATTCATCTATTCATCAAATTTTTTCTTTCACATAATTAGGTACCTACCTACTACTTAACGAATTTTTTAACAGCTGGTGAGAGCAAATAAAAGTTATTATATATTTTTGAAGATTAGCGGGATTCTGCGATCTTTAACGTTAGCAAAATGATCTATAATATCCTCATAAAATTTTTTGTCTTTCGCCAAAAGTTTTACCAATTCCTTTTCAATAGACAACAACTAATATTTTTCAAACGATCCTGGCCTCATTGAATTTCGTAAAATAAGTTTTAATTCTCTTAAGAGTGGAAAACGAGCGCTCTACGGAAAGCCGATGTCACCGGGATAGAAACAATTAGACATAAGAGTTTTATAAACTTGGGGTAATTCTTGATTCAAATCATTATCAAAATGATATTTAAAAATAGTCCTCACATAATTTTCATTGTGACCCAAAATTTCATTGTCATTATAAACAACACACAGTTCACTTTTTATGGCCACCTTATCAAAAAAAGTGTATTTTTGACATAAATTTTCCAAAAGGTTATCTGGAAAATTAGCCGAAAATCCGGTGAACAAATTTTTATTGAGTAAGTCGAAGAAATGCAGTTCTTTCAAATCAGAGAACCTTATTTCCCCCTAATAGTATCCAAAATTTCATAAAATATTTGCTTATAGTGAAGCTCCATATCTGCGTAACTGAATTTCTTTCGTTTTGGGCTAAATTGAGTCGTATCATCAGTAGTTTGAAATACAGAAAATAGTTTTTTAAAATAAACTTCTGCACGAAATTCTGAAATTTTTTCCAAAAGAAACTTGAGCCGATTTCGTGAGTAAATTACATCTGAAAACTTGTGCTGTAAGATTTGAAAAACTATTTCTGTTTGTTCAAAAATTAATTTAAAGATGTTTAAAAAATATATAAATTCCTTATCTTGTAAGTAAGATATTAATCCGCGTGCTGTACTTGAAGTTACTTTATCGGTGAAAATTTTCAACTAGGTATAGAATTAAATCCTCAAATCCTAAGCGGCCCCAAACAGAGACATTTTCACTAGTAAAAAGTACACACTGCCAACAAAATAATTTATTTTTTACCTGTGATCCGGTTAGGCAAGGATGTCTCTCATAATTCCGTGTATTGAAACCGCGGTTTTGTTTTCTGTTACGCTGCACCAAATTGTTTAATTCAGGGGTAGGTTTTTTTGTTTTTATCAAAACTTTATCCTCATAATTTAGTGCACTAAAGTTATGGGAAAACAAATATTCCACTAAGTCACCATTGAAATTTTTGAAATTAACTTCAGTAATCACTCATTTTAAAACAATACGCGTAACGCGAGTTGATTCCGGCGTCCATTATTCAGACAGTACGAATACGAATTACGATCATACTACGATTCAATCAACGACTTTTACTCGATGTCAGGGAGATTTCTATTAGTTGTGATTGGTCGACATTGGTATAAGGCTGGAGTTTATCGGTGTTGCCATGTACATGTGTTTTGGTTTTCTATTTCAATGAAGTATTCATTCGGAGTATTTGTTTTTAAGTGGTGTGAGTTTGCTTTTCTGTGGCAGGCATAATGAACGTTGAGAATATACCTTTCTAAGCTTTCCGCAGCGTTGCCACAAAATCTTGAAATGAATGAAATGCAAGCAAATGTAAATACCTTCTATCTTAATTGATAAAATTATATTATATAATGTAGGTTGAAAGGAAGGTAGGTGCATAAAATAATATGATTTTGATTAATAATGAATATGCTGAATGCTGACTATTCAATATAATATATATATTAGTGATACAACGCGAATATTATTGAGGAGGCTTAGCCTCCTTAGCCTCCTTTGACTAAGCCGCCCCTGATATATATATATATATATATATATATATATATATATATATATATATATATATATATATATATATATATATATATAGGTATATATATATATATATAAATATGAACATTTTTTTAAGAACATTACATGTTCATTAAACAACATATTTTTTTTGTTAGGAATATTTAAATTCTAAATATACTTACAGTACGATTCAATTGGATTGTTTCAGCTGATGATGCTGGTTTTCAGATGGGAACCTATCGTGAAAAAATTTGTCAAACTCCTAATTTAGACATTTTAGCGAAGAAAAGCCTAATTTTCAACAAAGCATTCACATCTGTCAGTAGCTGTTCGCCAAGTAGATCCTCATTTCTGACAGGCCTTCCATCTCATGAAAATGGAATGTATGGCTTGCACCAAGGGGAAAATCATTTTGATGCGTTCGATGATATTATTAGTCTACCACAAGTACTCAAAACTGCAGGAGTAAGAACTGGTGAGTTGTTATAGAAAACAAAATGAGAACACATATAAGAGGCACGAGAAAGGTAAGTTTCTCAAACTAGGGATATTATGCTGATTAAAAAAAAAATTATATTATATTGATTCCAACTTCGTCAATATTTCATTATTAATTTATTTATTTCATTTGGAGTTATGTTGCACTGCGATCGTTTGCTTTATTATACCCCTCATTAGATATGTTTTCTGTACTATGCCATCTACCTAGAGCTCGCCCTCTAGTTCCAGAGTATTAAAAAAACTTCCACATCTGGATAGGCTTAAAGGAGGTTATGTCCTCACTCCTACAAGTTTCGTGACCAAAGCATTACTTTCTAATCTACAGTCGTCAGTTTCTGATAATCCCATTTCCATCCGATGCTTCCTGAGGCGACAGTGTCCTCTGAGGAAGCCAGTGAGGAGGTGTAATTTATTCTTACTGAGATCCAGACATCCTTTGGATCTCGAAATTTTAAAGCGTTAGAGTGATCTATCCCTGTAAGATTCCGCCAGAGTGCTTCTCTCTCGGTTTCCTCCTTCTCCCGAAACTCTCTCTTAAAAGTGCATTTTCCTATACCACAGAAAGGTTCTCGGCCAGTAAAAGGCGATCGTGCTCCCTTTCTGGCGAGTAAATCGGCCTCTTCATTTCCTTTGATTCCCGAGTGACCGCGAACCCAGACTAGAGAGACCTAGTTATTCTTGCCTATTTCATTGAGTTACCTTTGGCACTCCCAAATCAACTTTGAATCGATGACATGGGAGCTCAGTTCTTTTAAAGCCGCTTGACTATCAGAATGGTCCGCTATGTTGCATTTCTGATAGGTAGTTTCTTTCTAGGTTCATATCTACACATCTTTCCATTGTCAGTATTTCTGCCTGAAAGATGCTCGAAGAGGAGCCCAGCGACAGTGCGCCTTGGTGCCTGCCTCATATACTCCAGCGCTAGCTCGTGTAGTGGTTTTTGAACTATCTGTGTACCATTTTATGAAAGTTTGGATGGTGAATTCCCTGTCCCATTCTTTCTTTTTTCTTAGCATCGTAGTGAAGTTTTTCTCAATGCTTACTTTCCTTACCATTACATCACTAGGGAGGTTCGCTGATGAGATGTAATTGGTTAGAGAGGACCAGGCTCTCCGACTTTTAATCCTCTCATCACCTGTGCCTTCCTTAGATATTCTGAGGTTGGCCTCATTAGCTAACCTGTCGATCACTAGATGTAGAAGTCTGAGATCTGTAATGATCTCAAGTGCCCTAGTTGGGCAAGTTCTCATAGCTCCTGTGATACACACACAGGCAAGTCTTTGCACTCTGTCGAGCATTTTCCTCGTTCTTGTCTGCTTTGGCATGCCAGACTACTGCCCTATAAGTAATTATTGGTCTCACGATCATGATATACATTCATCGAAGCATTTTAGGGTTACAGCCCCAATTCTTACCAGATAGCCTTCTACACGCCATCAGAGCCATTTTTGCTTTACTAGCAACGATATCAAAAAGTTTATTTCACACATTATAGGAACGAAAACATTTTATTTTGTTTTATGAAATGAGGATTTATTTATATCAGGACTATTTCACGTTCGTACAATTTGAAGGTCCTGCTTGAAATTTGAACACTGGTGAATAGGCTGGGTTGATTCATCATTTTCGTGAGTAGGTATATTGAGTAATCAACTGGAAAGGTAGAGATCTGTTTAAATGATTGACATTGAAATGTGAAGAGATAATCTCTCATAGAGATTTCATTTTCGTTGAATACTATGCTTGTAAATTGTACAATGAATTATTTCAGAATTATTTTTATTAATCATATATATATATATATATATATATATATATATATATATATATATATATATATAATTAAGTGAACTAGGACATTTATTTGAAACTAATCAAACAAACCTCCTAGCGGAGCTGGTTATAAGAGTTCACGAAGCATCGAAATATCAACAAACTACCCTAGACGGTAATTGTTCGAAATGTTAATTTGATTATCACAACCGATGGAAATTGAATAATTCTTACTTATATTCATTTGCCATTGCGATAAAATTCGGGGCGATTGCTGCCTGCGGTGTGTAATGTTGAATCACATCGAATTGATGTGTCAGCTTTACTCTTGCTTAGCGAATATGGTAGCCACCTTCGGGTGTTCCGGGCGTATTTGTTCTCGTGGCCGAAATGTTTTCTTCTGTTCTGAAAGACGTGGTTCAATTGTTTCCGACTGGTGGCGCTGTGTCATATTTATATGTCATGGAGTTGCTAGAAGAAATATGTATGACCGTTTGAAATGTTGGTTTGGTTATCACTCCCGGTGGATGGATGATACTGATGAGCCCCGATAAGGGCGAAACAGTCTGTCTATCAATTTCCATCGGTTGTGATAATCAAATTCACATGTCTAACAAGTACCGTCTAGGGTAGTTTGTTGATATTTCGAGGCTTCGTGAGCTCTTTTTACCCGCCCCGCTAGGAGGTTTGTTTAATTATTTTCAAATAAATGTCCTATTTCACTTAATTTTATAACCACGGGCGTGTTTTCCGTTTAACACGAATAATTCTTACTTATATATATATATATATATATATATATATATATATATATATATATATATATATATATATATATATATATATATATATATATATAAATATATATATATAATTGTCCACCAACCAGTGATGTGCACTCCTACAATTAATATAAGAATGGAGTTGCCACGGAGATTTGAATATTGATAATAAGTAAAAATTCGAAACTTGATTATTTTTTGGCGAATGAAGAAGAAACTACAACATGATAATTATTTTTGATAATCTGTACACATGTGTGTAATGCTTTATGTCACTAAATGAATATGTTTGAACATTTCAGGGATAATTGGTAAAAAGCATGTTGGTCCAAAACAAGTATTCAACTTTGACTATGAACAAACTGAGGATAATAATTCCATTCTTCAAGTTGGAAGGAATATAACACACATTAAATTATTGGTGCGGGAGTTCCTCAGCAATACATCACAGTAAGTAGGTTTTTAATCTTTTCAACACAACCACTCTAATACTAACAAAATAATATATATGATATATATATATATATATATATATATATATATATATATATATATATATATATATATATATATATATATATATATATATATATATATAAGGTGTTCGGCACATGAAGCACCAACATTTTTTGGGGTATTGTTGGGGTCACGGTTAAGAAGGTATCAATTTAAAAAAAATTTCTCAAATTTCAAGGCGGAAGCCTTCAAACCCTCATAAGTTTTTTATTAATACCTGTAAAAGCCCAATTTTTCAACTGAATATTCTGTAATGTGTGCTTGTTCAAATAATTAATAGTTTTCGTTACATCTGACAGTACCAAAGGCGTTACTAGGATTTCAATATTGCTCTCTCGTTGGAGAACATTTTTTTTCTAACGAAATGTGTACCAAGAGAGCTGACAGGTATCAAATTATTATGAGTGCTAACTTTTGTTCAAATAAACGATCATAAAATCACATTTTGTTCGAACAAAAAAGAGAAATATTTCTGCTTCAGCAAATAAGTAACTACCGTAACGGCTGAAGTAAGAAAGAAGTGCCAGAAGTGCATTAGGAACAAGGGAGAACAGTTCCAACAAAATTTATAACTAAAGAACAGTTATATATTAAATTATTGTTAGTAGTTCAACTTTTGTTCAAATAAACGATCATAAAAATAAAATTATTTTCCACACTAAGTCCGAACGATTTCCGTCTTTCTGAAGGAATATCCGCAATTTGAAGCAGAAATGTTTTTTTCTTGATAATGTGTAGCATACCGTTGAAAAATTATTAAGTGAAAAAATTTTTAAAGCAGAGTGAAGCTCTCAATTGTCACATTTTTCAACATTGAATTTTTAAGTTAACAAAATCACTAATTTTGTGGAATAAAAATTCTCGTATGCGCCTTTGGTATCAACAGTTTTAATGAAAACTATTAACTATTTGAACAAGCACACATCACAGAATATTCAGTTGAAAAAATTGGCTTTTACAGGTATTATTAAAATACTTATGAGGGTTTAAAGGCGAAATTCTGGGAAATTCGAGAAAAAAAATTATATCTCCTTAACCGTAAATCATAGGACCCAGGGTACAAAGAGAAAAGGTAACAAATAACCCCAACAATACCCCAAAATGTGCTTCATGTGCCGAACAGCCTGTATGAATTCGGACGAACTTCGGTTCAATTTCGCCGCGCTTTCTCGAGAGTGATATGTCGTGACTTGTCTACTTATTCCAATTATTGCCAGATTCACCCGTCCCGCACACTACGTGGCCTTAAGCCGGCCGGTCATTTGAAACAAATTGATTATGTTTAAGTGGTTTTTGTTGGTTTAAATAAATAGACTTTGTTATTTTTTTGTTGTGAAGATGACTGGAAAGAAAAAATCAAGTGTTTGGATATTTTATACAGAAACTGATGAGCAAAACAAAGTGAAATGAATCTTATGTCGTTCATGATATCTTGTGGTGGTAGTGACCGCTCAGCGTCTACTTTTACACTGACCTACCACATTCGTGTCAAGCATGTTCGAGAATTTACACAATGACAGCATCCTGTTCGTTCGCCACATCCTATCCTACCTTCAATTAGAGCTTCAACAACGTCAAAAACAACTAAGAAGGTGATGGAGTTATCTTTACATCAGGCGTCCATTGAGGACTCATTTGAAAGTAAGTGGAAAATTGATGACCCAATGGCTAAACAAATTCACCGAAAAATAGCAGAAATGATCGCAGTGGACAATCAACCTACTTGTTGTAGAAGATGCTAGATTTACTTGATTGATAGCTGTATTAAAATACTAGATACCCAGACGAAAATACATTACTGAATCTTTTCTGGTTGAAATGTGTGATTTATTTAAAAAAATGCTTTTCTACCAGCTAACCGCAGCTAAAACGATTAAAATCGCAAGCGACATGTGGACGTTAGTCCTTTTGTAAGAAAAACGTGCTTCATTCATACTTTGCAACGAGTAATTATCGGTGCTTTGGAAGCACATGAAAGTGTCAACAAAGCCATAGCGGCAGGCCGTCGTATTCTAACCCACTTTAATCACTACAAACCGCCTCAAGAAAAACTGCAACTGATACAGACTGAGCTCAATGCACCCAAACAAAAACTTATTCAAGACTTCAGCACCTGATGGAACAGCACTTTTTATATGGCTGAGAGGTTACTGCAAATTTTCAAAATTCATCAGAAAGACAATGTGATCTTTTGAAGGAATGTCTTGCCTTTTGAAGAAATCGCAAAAAATATCAGCTCTTCCTACTCCTGCATACCAGAGGTAATATCAAACTTCATAATCCTTTCCAGATATTTGACCAAGGATGAAGTTCAAGTGGCTTGTCGTAATGTCAACATAATGCGCTTGTCACTAAAAGAAGAACTGGATAGACGTTTTGGCCGAATTGAAGATGACAATTAAGTCATCTTAATGACTACAGTCTAGCAATATTGTTGGACCCGCGCTACAAAATGATTTTTTTTTAGACCAGGTAATGTACCAAAGATCAGAATCTACCTGGCAGAATTTGTAAGAAGGAGCTAGGATTCAAGCAGTGATGAAGAAGTCGTCTAGCCGGTATAGAGATCCTCACCGCCATCGAATAACGAAAACATACAATGAACGTTTGGGAGCTGCTATGAGGAACTGGCAGCATGTAGTGATAAGATACTTTTGTAATATTCATATGTTAATTCACCCATTTAGTCGAGGTCATTATACAGGAAGTGTTGCGACAGTTCCACGGGTCATCGCATTATTTCTAGACCGATAAACCCGAATTGTTGCTATTCCACATAATCGTTATATTAAGTGAACTTTAAAGTGCTGACTCTACTCCGCCGAACTTCCGTTAAATATTGTCGCGGATCGGTTAGTCAGTCCTACGAAAGTCTTTAAGCCATCAAGAGTATGAACCTCCCAATAAAGAAGATTTAAGAGTAGAACCTTGTGTTTCATTTAGAGGACCTAGGACCATCCTCACAAGCAGTAAAGTTACCAAATGTAGAAGAAACTAAAATTCCAACTGCACCAGTGCTTGACACATATCTCATTGATGGTCTGCTACCGAAAGACCCATGTCCATATGACTGGTGGGCTAGGACCAAAGGCAAGTTCTCTAAAATGAGTTATTTGGCTCGGATATTTTTGTCGTCTCCTGGAAGCTCTGCATATTCAGAGAGAGTTTTCCCGGAGGCAGGAAATGTATACGAAAAAACAAGCTTCTGCCAAATAAGGCCGAGTCTTTAGTGTTTTCCCACCGTAATTTCGGTCTAAATTTAGTCGATCAGCCACACACATCCGCACAACAATTATACAACATAGCATCTGATCGCAGCAAGAACCGCATGCGATATTCATCCAATAAATTCCACAGAGTGAAGAGTCAGGACATAAATATCAATGATACATTGCCCAGTCAAGAGGAAACAAACACGTATAACAAACTGGAAGAATGTCCAGAAGATAATATAAACCATAAAAGAATATAGTGAACTGTTGAAGGAATCAATAGAAACTTAGAAATAGAATAAGAGGATTAGCTAATGAAAAAACAAAACTATCAGATCATACTAAATCGTAAATCAAGGAGAAGGATAATGCCAAAAAAAATATACATTGGAAAAATGCATCAAGAATACAACAGAAGGCTGAATAAATATTGGAAGAAGTAAGAGAAAGAATATGTGAAATGGAGTACGAAAAAGGGGATAAGAAAAGCTATTTCACAAGGTAGGATACGAAGAACAAATTTCCATGATAAAAGAAGGAGAATTTCCAATGAAGCTAATAAATGTACCACAGTCATATTAAGCAAACTAGGCTTTGATAATCCAAAACGAAAAATTATGTAAACAAAATGTAATATTGAAATGAAACACAAGTATTAGGACCCCTCTAACACATACCCTGCCAATGAGGGAAACATTTAAAATAAAACGATTTGCAGTTGACACAGCGTTACGCATCAATCCGACAAAGGAAAAGGCACTACAAGAAAACATAAAAAAATAATCATCAATCTACAGAGAATGGTAGCAGTATACTTTGGCCACAAAAAAAGATCTGACAGTAGACAAAATGTCTAAGTAGGAATGTTTCCTAGTTTACGTAGTAGGCTGATACTTGACAATCATTTAAACAGAAAGATGGAGAAAAACAAAATACTGTTTTATTTCCCCCCGAACGGAAAGAACAAAATGTCACAGAAAAACCAATAATGATACCAGGAATCACATATGCGAATTAGATATGGCGTAATGGAGAAAATAAGAACAAGAAAGATACAAATCACGCTCAAAGTAATAATCACATCATAGGAACCCAATGGTACATAGTGAATAAGCCGGAAGAGAAGAAATGAAGATTTATAAAGAAATGCTTTTTCTCTGTAAATCTTTATTGCTAGAAAGCGATAATAAATTATAGATGAAATGTAAAATCGCGCGAGCGGATTCAGAATAGTAAAACCGAGAAGAATCGACATAATAGACAAATTAACTCATTGAAAACGAAAAATTGAAGAAGAATGAGTAAACATATCACAGAAGGGAAGAAAGAATGAATCAGTATTCCTTACATAGGCTGGGTGATCAGTAGAACGATATACCAATGCACTAGAATTAGGTCTCGGTAAAACTACACACACACAAATTGGAAGGGTAAGAAAATAAGACGTGAAAAAGAAATTGCGGGTGAAATTAAAGAACCTAATTACTGAGTTATTACGAGACAGCAACGATGACGCACCAAAGATGCTAGCTGAGAATCCAGGAAAGCATCTGGAGCAAATCAAAACCGACAAGCGGGTGACTTTCCCGATACCCAAATGGGCTAAAGTAATTTCTACTTTGTTTAATTCTAAGCCATAGTCATTAAGCTTCTATTTCATTCTTTATTTCAGACCCTTCTTCCTGTATGTGGCATTCCACGATCCCCATAGATGTGGGCATACTAATCCGGAATATGGAGCTTTTTGTGAAAAGTTTGGTAATGGAGAAAAAGGTATGGGGTATATACCCGATTGGCAAGGAATTTACTATCAACCTGATGAAATTATACTGCCATATTATGTGCCCGATACGCTTGAGGCCAAACAAGACTTTGCAGCTCAATATACTACAATGTCCAGATTAGACCAAGGTAAATTGTAGTAGAGAGAAATTCTGAAAAAAGATTTAAAGAAAGTATAAGGTAAGGTGGGGTAAGTGTGTCGCAATATTTGGAAAGTTCGTATATATACCATATTTTCAAACAAAGCACTAGAGTTGCAGATTTCAAATTTTAGCATAATATAGTTATGGGTATTGCCTACAAATCCTCATAATAAAACTTTGATACAGATACATTTTCGCATTTATTTTTATATTATATATATTTCTATGCCCATAGTACACACTTCTCCTGTGAAACGGGGAAAGTGTGTATGCAAGCCAAATGCAATGCACATATCAAGAAATGTAGAAGTCTGGGGCAAGTGTGTAAAACTGCGATAATTTATTTTTCGACTGGTGCAAAAAAAAAATTTTATTTTACAAACTCTTCAAGTTACAAACTTTTTAACAAGAAACGGACATTAACTGAATAACTACAAATGAAGAAAAAACATAAATATATCCTAAAGGTAAAGTAACATATTTGACTAAATCGAGTTATATTACTAATAAACTAACAACTGGCTTTGGAAGAACCATAATAATATATTGAGATCCAATGAAAGCACATTCCTCAGGGTCAGCCCAGATGAAAGAATTTGTAGCAGTTGGATCTAACGAATGAACGTTTCTTAAAAATTTTACTTCTACTTCTTCGTCTTCTTTTTTTGTTGACAGTAACATGAATACTACCAATATCCAATCACTAATATCTACATCTGAATTTTCTTTGTTTAGTTCATTCATAAATGTGATCAATTCTTCCTAGTCTCTAAATTCTTCATCACTATCATCGTCACTCTGATCTTCACAAACTACTTCTTCATCTGATGATGTTTCTGATTCACTGACTACGTTAGAGACTAATTTTTTCACTGTCTTCTTAATTGGGTTTTCCTGTAAACGTTTAATTACGCATCCGTGGTATGGTCACCGGTTTACTATGTTCATAAACATAATATCGAGAGAGTTCAGAGAAAATTCTTGAAATGGGTTGCATTCAAGCAAGGATTTCCAACCTCGTTTCAAAATTATTATTTGATCCAAGAGCAAATGAGTTTGAGGTCTTTGGAATCACGGAGGGAAAACTTTGACGTGATGCTAATTTTCAAATTGATAAACAACTTTACTGACAGTAAATATTTGTTAGCTAAAATAAGCCTTAATTGCAGGTCCGCATTATTGAGATCTAGAGAAATTTTTAACTTAAGTTTTGCTCCAACTAATTATTTTATGAACAGCCCCTTAATTAGATCTCAAAGACTTGCGAATGAATGCGAAGTTGATCTTTTTGCAGTCTCAATTTTTTCCCTTAAGAAATATTTCGAGTCGCAACCGATAAGCAGATAGTTAGGAGCAGGCTCGTTTTTGCAGGTGCTTATGAAATTGTCGGTTTAATTTATAAAGGAATTAGATTATGAATGTTGTTTCATGTTTTTTTCTTGTATTTTTAAATTGAAATTTGGAATATTATTTTTTTATATCTTTGAATTTACTTAGTTTAATAATGTAAAATCCGCTTGATTACATAAATAAATAAATAAATAAATAAATTACCTCTGGAGCTCTGGAATTTCAGCTCCACCCGCGATTTTTCTTCTAGGTTTCTTGTCTTCTTTTCCTCTGTGTTGTTTCACCATTTCCAGAAGCAGCTCTTCAAATGAAGTGCCGTTATCTGGCTTCATAATTCCAAAACCGATATCTTGTTCTACATGGCTGGATGTTCCAGGTTCATCATTTCATTTTTCCGCTTTCTCATGTTCACTATTAGTACACACTTGTCCAGCTGAATTAATGTGAAAGTGTGTACTAGTACAAAATAATAATAAACGCTTAATCTAAAATAAAAATAACGACTGTAGGTTAAAATTGAATTGTTTCTTACCATATTTGTAGTAAAAAAACTTCAAAAAACTCACTTGGAAATATGATGTCACACGATGAGTAAACGTCTACCAACTACACGCACTGTGTATGGTGAGAGGTTATGAAATATTTGCTTTTCCCGCCAATATAGCAATTATCTGAACTTCGGCTGTAGCTTACAATGAACCTTTAGATACTGTTTTATAGATAGCCACACCAGTACACACTTGCCCCGAAAACACACTTACCCCACTTCACCTTACTTATATATTTTGGATTGATTGGGCCGATACATTGTGTAAATTAATAAAAATTTTGAAAAAATGGTTAATAATAACAATTTACACATTTATTAAAAGAATTAACGTATGGCGCACGTTTCGGTGGAATTTCACCTTCTTCAATGCTAATGGCAAATTAACTATGTTTCTCTGTTATATCGAAAACAAGAAATAAAGAGATGACAAATTGTGTAAAAGGGGTAAATAGAAATATGGTTACAAATAATTATTAGAATAGGAAAAACCAATTCTGAACTGCTAGTCAGGTAGTTCGGTAATTTTGAAAAGATTGAGAAGGGGGCTTGACGTATGATCGATTTGGCTATTCAACAAATTGCCGTAAATAATAATTATGATCCCATAATAATAGACAATATGATAGATAATAATTTGTTCAAAAATGCGATTAGCCAGGTGTACCCCCTTATTAAAAATAATATCAAACATAACAGCCTCACTTTCATCGGAAATTCAAGTAGAAAACTTAAATCTCTCTTATCTAAGCACAACATTTACATTGCTTATGGTACCGGTAATAATTTAGGAAATCATATAATAATAATAAATCCAAAGTTCATAAAGATAATAAATCAGGAGTTTGTAAAATTAATTGTGGTGATTGTGATCAGTTTTACATTGGTAGAACTTTCAGAAGTTTTCAAACTAGAATTTCAGAACACAAAAGTAGCTTTGTTAATCAAAAGTCGGATTCACACTACGCAAACCATTTAATACAAGAAAATCACACATTCAATTTTTTAGAATCATTACAGATAAATAAATACAAGCATTTCGGTATCCTATTGAATAGCCAAATCGATCAAGCTCCCTTCTCAATCTTTTCAAAATTACCGAACTACCTGACTAGCAGTTCAGAATTGGTTTTTTCTATTCTAATAATTATTTTTAACCATCTTTCTATTTACCCCTTCTACACAATTCGTCATCTCTTTATTTCTTGTTTTCGATGATATAACAGAGAAACATAGTTAGTTTGCCATTAGCATCTGAAGAAGGTGAAGTTCCACAGAAACGTGCGTCATGCTTTATTTCTTTTAATAAATGTGTAAATTGTTGTTATTAACCATTGTTTTAAAAATATATATATATATATATATATATATATATATATATATATATATATATATATATATATATATATATATATATATATATATATATATATATATATATATATATATATATATATATATATATATATATATATATATATATATATATATATTTATTTATATCTATATATATTTATATATATATATATATATATATATTTATATATATATATATATATATATATATATACAGGGTCACTCACGGTGGATGGTAGGTTAGACGTTTACGGAGAACGGGACATGGGATTATTCTGAAAATTTGGTTTCATGAGTAATTGAATTTGCTCTATCGATCTAAAATAATAGTTGCGCTGCGGCGTTGCCGCTTATACTAAAAAGTAGCAGCAACTGTGAAATTTCAAATGAGACACCCTATATATTATTCCATTTTTTACATCTCTACCATTTTCCAATTGTTTTTGTATGATACTTCCCTATACCTATCTCCAGAGGTTTTCGAGAAATTAAATGGTTTCCTTATTTTTTGTGCAAAACATAGCTTCAATTAAATGTTCATTACTAAGGTATTCAAATTCGTAGGATGCTGAAATTTCAGGCGTAGTTTACCAAGGTCCGACGTATTAGTAATATTCAAAGGAATTTGTTCTCCATTATACAGGGACCTTCAAAATTTGCGATTTTAACGATAAATACAAAAATGGTAAAAAGTGCATTTTTTCAAATGTAATACCCTGTATATTATTGAATATCTCGAAAGAAAATTGAAATTTCTTTCAAATGATGTATCATGTTCCTATACCTAAAAAGTCAGGTTTCCGAAATAAAAGCAAGTTTCTATAAAAATCGGATTATTTTGCCATATTTTGTATTAGGTAGAGCTATGAAATGTTAAGAAAGATGTCATTATGAAATTTGACAATTAGTGCATCAACAATAAAACGTTCGCGCGTTCATTAACGAAAATTTGATTTGAAAACAATCAAAATGGAAGGCAATAACTATTCTCATGAAGTTTCGATGAAGTTAATTATTGTACATGGTCAATGTGACCAAATAATAGCAAGAACATGCAGATGATTCAATGAAATGTATACCTATTGACAACCAATAAACGAGAGAAAATTTGTACGTTTACAAAATAGTTCTATCACTTATGGGTCAATACTGAAAGCGAAACGAAATTTACCAAAACCTGTTACTTTCGTTTCGCTTTCAGTATTGACCCATAAGTGATAGATTTATTTTGTAAACTTACAAATTTTCTCTCGTTTATTGGTTGTCAATAGGTATACATTTCATTGAATCTTTTGCATGTTCTTGCTATTATTTGGTCACATTGACCATGTACAATAAATAACCTCATCAAAACTTCATGAGAATAGTTATTGCCTTCCATTTTGATTGTTTTCAAATCAAATTTTCGTTAATGAACGCGAGAACGTTTTATTGTTGATGCACTAATTGTCAAATTTTCATAATGACATCTTTCTTAACATTTCATAGCTACCTAATACAAAATATGGCAAAATAATCCGATTTTTATAGAAACTTGCTTTTATTTCGGAAACCTGACTTTTTAGGTATAGGAACATGATACATCATTTGAAAGAAATTTCAATTTTCTTTCGAGATATTCAATAATATACAGGGTATTTCATTTGAAAAAATGCATGTTTGTATTTATCGTTAAAATCGCAAATTTTGAAGGACCCTGTATAATGGAGAACAAATTCCTTTGAATATTACCAAGGTCCGATGTATTAACATCGGACCTTGGTAAACTACGCCTAAAATTAAAGCATCCTACGAATTTAATTACCTTAGTAGTAATGAACATTTAATTGAAGCTATGTTTTGCACAAAAAAATAAGGAAACCATTTAATTTCTCGAAAACCTTTGGAGATAGGTATAGGGAAGTATCATACAAAAACAATTGGAAAATGGTAGAGATGCAAAAAATGGAAAAATCGCCACTATTATTTTAGATCGATAGAGCAAATTCAATTACCCATGAAACCAAATTTTCAGAATAATCCCATGTCCCGTTCTCCGTAAACGTCTAACCTACCATCCACCGTGAGTGAGCCTGTATATATATATATATATATATATATATATATATATATATATATATATATATATATATATATATATATATATATATATATATATATATATATACTTACAAGGTGGTTCAATAGTAAATTATGCAGATCACTTAAATTTCAAATATAATGGATTTTTAATAGATTGGAAATCCCTGTAGTCGTTATCACATACCACTAAATATTTTTCATCTCTTGATCGTTTTGGAGAAAAAACGATTTTTTTTGTAAATATTGAATTTTCGTATTGATCTTCAAAAATTCACCACTCTTCCGGGATTTAATTCCGGAGTTTTAAGAAACATCTAGTTGATATATTCAATTACCCAAAGAATTTCTACACAGTTTCAAATTTTTATTTTATAATTATTAATTAATAATTATTTATAATTCAAACATTCCAAAAATTTCCAGAGAAGTTTTATTATTTTTTTCCAATTGAATGTCCTATTTATTTTAACTTTTTCAGAATCTCTGTAGTCACTGTCATTGACAACCAAAATATTTTTTCACTTCCTACCCGTTTTATAGAAAAACAATTTCATTCGTAAATATTGAGTTTTCGTACCCCTCTTTGAAATTCCCCCTCTCCAGGTTTTATTGCTGGAATTCAAAAAATATTAAATAGATAAAATCAATGGACGAAAATATGTAAACATAAAGTTTTAAATTTTTATTCAGTACGGGCTGGTCAGAAATTTTGTTCCAAAATTATCAATTTTTTTCAAATATCACTAGTCATTAACGGTTGTCGTTACTTTCCTACTTATCGATTGAATATTGAATTTATATGAGAAGGAATAAGAAATGTGCTTTTGAAATTTACTATAAATCGATATACTTTAGAAATAGGAAAGTACTAACGTAGGAAAGTCGAAAAATGCGAAATGTGCCAGCCGCTCATAAATAGTAGGTAGTGAACCGTTTGCAAAAAACTAAAAATTTCTCTGGAAATGTTTGAAATGTGAAATTAATTTTGGACCAACCTGTACTGAATGAAAATTCAAAACTTAGTATATAAACCCTTTGATCCATTGGCTTTATCCATCTGACGTTCTTTAAATTCCAGCTAACCCCCCAAAAAATAACGTTTGAGTTGAAAACAAACATATATTCTGGTGGTAATGTGAAATCAAATTTTGACCACCTTGTACGAAATGAAAACCTGAAACTTATTGTGAAAATTGTCTTCACCCCTTCGAAGTTTTTAAATTCCAGCAATAAATTTCGGAGAAAAGCGAATTCTTAAGTTGCGGTACAAAAATTCTATATTCACAAGAAAAATTATATTTTCCCGAAAATGGGTAAAAGATGAAAAAAAAATTTCAGTCGTATGTAATAATGACTACAAAAATCCTAAAAATTTAAAAAAAAGTAATGTGATTTGCATAATTTACTGTTGGACCACCCGTATACACGAAAACCATTTTCGCATAACATAGACAATTTTGACCACCATAGACCACCATAGACTGTAGACACCCTTCCAAATAAATTGTTAAATATTATATAATGGGAGATATTTTACACGCACGCCCACACGCTAGGGATGTTGACCTTGCCGTGTTGTTACATTCTGCAGTGTCTGATTTATTTTCATGTACACAAGGAAAAATTTCTCCAACACACATCTTTCCATGAATATCATAGGAAACGTGATAACTATATCCTTCCCAAACATCGCTTGGAAACAACACAAATTATTTTAATTATATCGCCATTAAATTATATAATAAGCTACCTTTCAACTACAAGAACCTGAACAATGCAAAGTTCAAGAGAACACTAACGAAAATCTTACTGGAAAGGTGTTTCTATAGCATTGAGGAATTTATGTCAAATGACTTCTATGTATATTTGAATATGCTTGAGATTTTTATTTTTAGGTGCATTTAAATATGCTTGTTTGTGATGTTTATGAAATTTAACACTCAATTATTTGTGTTAAGTTGAAATTTGATTGTATTGACTTGCTATGTAGTTATTGATAGTAAATAAATTTCTATTCTATTCTATTTGATTGATAGCTGTATTAAAGCCCAAATACCAGATACCCAGACGAAAGACACCATAGACAATTTTGACCACCATAGATAGGTCCCTTCCAAATAAATTGTTAAATATTATATAATGGGAGATATTTTACACAACCGCCCACACGCACTTCCACGTACAAGCTGAAGTACATTTTGGATTGGAAAATGATATATTCAATATGAATTTTTGTACGCAATTTGTGAGTGTGAATGTTTGATATCTTGTGTACGTATTCACTTCACTGTTGTTAGGCGACACTGCAGAAATAAGTGTGAATATGAAGATTTCTTGTATCTGTGTATGTATTTACTTCAACCTTTTTCAACGGCGAGGTCTGATTCATAGATTTTTCTGTAGTAGATAGAAACCAATACAAATATCTTCTGATGTAGAGAAATTACTTTTCAAATTCATATTGTAGGTAAACTGATAGTATCAATACCTATCATTATAAATGTTATATAATTGAATTCAATTGTATTAGATACTGTATATCAAAAATCAATACATTCGACTACAAAGGGATGATAAGGAGATGTGCACTTCGTTAGGGTAGCAATAGAGGCTGCTATAGAGCCTTGATTCAAAGTTGATCTAATCATCGATATCTCCATAATTATTTCCAAATCTTATCAACGAGGATAGGTTATTATTTTTTATCGTTAAATTGATGGATATCCTTGCACTTGTCGATAGACATGTACGTTCACTTTTTAAGAACCCAGGGATAAGGATCTATATAGTTCATAGATGAATATTGATGTTTTATTCTTATCTTTAGATTCCAAATTTCGCTTAGAAGTATAAATCTAATACTTTTTCATCTTCGAAATCTTGTATCATAATTTGTTTGTAATATTTTACTTCTTGATTAATCAAAACGTGTTCATACATGATGTTTCAACTGAAGAACTGACTCTTGTCTTCTATTTTTTTGTTGAATATGCTTTTATTATATTTTTCAGCATATAAGCTATAGTAATTCAATATGAACAACCATTAGAATATATGAGTCACTTTAAAAATTTTAGTAGTCAAGTCATCTTCAAGCTGAAACATCATTATAAATAGATATAAACTTTGACATTATGTTAATTTTCTATATTGACTGAAATATTTCAAATATAGATTTGAAATCAAATCATGAAAAATATACAAGTTGACCATGGTCAATTTAATTTACTACATAAAGTGAACAAAGGCATTCATTCAATAATTTAAAAAAATTATCAATTAAATTCGATGGACGATGAATCAACTCTGTGGTAGTTCATATTTATATTAAAAATTAAATAATAAGAAAACAACTTGTCTAAAAACCACAAAATGAAAATAACTTTTTATTCGACTAGTTTCGCCTGTTACAGCATTATCAAGACTGAATACATAATTGCAAAGACATCGCTTGAAAATATAAGTATTTCGGTTCGGTACCTGGGGGTGGTAAAATGTAATCGATGGGTCCAAGTTATCAGAGATTTAACAGTGGGGAGTGGTTTAAGTCTAACTGGTCATTGAGAAGAATGTAATTATGGGATTTTTGGATCTTGTTTATTTCCATGGCTTCCAGGAAGTTCATTATCAAACCTTCATCACAGTAATGAAGAATTTTTGGTTTGAAAGAGGATGAGATGTTATGTTTTTTTGACTCTAGATGTTCCCTAAATGCTGATTGTCCGTTTTTTAGATGTTCTTTTAGCCTGGTTTCAAAACATCTCCCGGTCTGACCTATATATGTTGAATTACATTCTTCACAGTCCATTCTATAAATTCCTGTTCTCTTCATTGGATCGACTTTTGACATTTTGTTATTAAAAATCATTCTATTCAATCTGCTGTGACTCGAAAAAGCAGTATTCAAATTATTATTTTTAAAGAATTGAATGATCTTCGAAGAGGGGATGTGCGTATAAGGGATGCTCACAAACTTTTGTACATTTTTGTTATTGCAGTATGGTCCATATAATTTCAAATTAATAAAATGTTTCTCTTTTTTTGAAATTAAACTATTTATTATTTTTAGTGGAAAATCATTGTTAATACCTATCGCGCGAATCACGTCAAGTGCTACCATAAGGTCTTGTTTTATCCTTATCCTTTATCAAAACTACTACAGGGCTTATTGTGAGTGAGACCTTTTACTTTTTTCCTACGTGTAGTGCTGAAGTGGAAGATATCATTACAGGATTACCAAATAAGAAATCAACAGGCTCTGACGAGGTTCCAACATATTTAATAAAATAATGTAAAACTGAGATTGCACCACTTATCGCACAGATATTTAACATATCAATTGAGAAAGCCGAATTCCCTAATTTTCTGAAGACGTCACTAATAATACCCATATATAAGAAGGGTGACCCACTTTCTCCCGGAAATTACCGACCTATCTCACTGCTAAGTATACTTTCCAAGATTCTAGAAAAGATCGCCGTCGTGCGAGTCAACAAATTCCTGACAAAACATGACATACTGGCAAGGGAACAGCATGGATTCAGAACAGGTTATTCTACAGAGACAGCTACTACAGAATTCGTGCAACACGTCGGTGATTTGTTGGATTGCGGAGAACAGGTACTGTCTCTTTTCTTGTCACGTGACTTTCTATTGCTTGGACTTTAATTTCATTATGGATAAAGTTGAAGCGCTGGGATTAAGAGGAAAGATCAGGGACTGGATAGAATCATATCTGCAGGGACGTAAATTTATCGTGAGAGTTGATAATAACAATTCATCTAAATATGACATTGGTTCAGGAGTAATCCAGGGTAGTAATGCTGGCCCACTACTTTTTTTGTTATATGTCAATGATCTTCCAAGGCACATTCCAGTAGGAAGAGTATTTCAGTATGCAGATGATGTCTCAATTTTGATTTCCGCTCCGACGCAAGAAGAACTGAATCACAAGACCACTGTTATTGTGGAAGAGTTCAGTCAGTGGTGCTCTAAAAATAGACTTATACTGAACCACGCGAAAACTGTGTGTCTGAATTTCCACAAGAGTTCCATTCCCCAAGAAGAAGATATAATAATAACGATAAGTGATGATCACATATTAAAACCGGAAAGAATCGTTAAATTCTTGGGTGTTCGCCTAAATGACACTCTCAGTTGGGTGGACCATGTGGAAGAAGTATGCAAGAAATTGAATAGCGGCTACTATGCTCTATTGAACCTAAAAAATGCTGTCAACCAAGAGGGCCTCCTTAGCGCATACTACGCGTTAATATATTCAACAATGAGCTACAATATCATCGCTTACGGCAGAGCTACAGAAAATAAAAGAATATTTATCGCACAAAAAAGAATAATCCGTCTAATGTTCGACTTGGATCCCCTGGAGTCTTGCAGACCAACTTTCAGAAAGCAAAAAATTATGACTTTCACCTGTATATATATCGTGAAAGTTCTCTGTTATATATATATATATATATATATATATATATATATATATATATATATATATATATATATATATATATATATATAACCGCAGAGACCATATTGAGAAGGTTGGAGATGTACATAGCTATGATACAAGAAACCGGAATCAGTTAAAATTGAGCAGATTCGCATACCAATCGTATAAGAAAACACCAGAGTATGCAGGATGTTACTATTTTAATTTATTACCTTTGGAAATACGTTCTGAAATTACCTTAACGAAGTTTAAAAGAAGGCTCAAACAAACTCTTATTAAGGAAGCCTTTTATGATTTAGTAGAATTTCAAAATTATTTTTAAGAATCTTTTATATTCTATTCTTGGGTATAATTTATGTCAACCTTGACTTGTTCTATACATATCTTGTGATTTGAGGATCAATAAAGAATATTATTATTATTATTAATATAGCGAATATCGCGACAAGTATTTATGGAGCGCACTCTCGAGTGTACAGAGTTTTTGAAAACTATAAGGGGTTCTGGACCGTTCGCAGATTTCAAGGTCATGCGCATCTTACGGTTTTGCGAATGACATTTGTTTTTGGCATTCTTGACCCTTCGCTGAATGTGCGTTTATGCGTATTTTACAACGTGTGGAGTTTGGTGATCGCAAACGCCTTGCGTATAAGTTTCACAGTAATAAAACTCGTAAAACACCGATTTCTATGCTTTAAATTTCAGTATGGATGTTCTTCACAATCTACAGCATATAGCCAATTTGGAAAATTTACAAATTGCAGATGAACAAATTAATAGACATAATCGTTTCTAACATATTGACCCCTTTGAGATTTTGACCGATCATCAGTTCTTACAGTTATTCAGACTTACAAAAGCATTAAGCAGATTCTTAATTCATGCGTTAGCTTCCTTCATGCGCATGCAGAGGAGGCCTACGGACTTAAGTATAACAACAAAAGACAGGTTTAATATGGATTTTTAGATTCTTTTATCCAAGATATCATTCCGTAGGTTTTAGTAGCTTGTCGATTTTTTGCTTCGGGAAATTACTAGATGGACATCAGAAGAAATATATTTGTGTCCGTGTCTCGGTCATCTGTCTCGAGATGTATAGTAGCAGTTCACTATTGCTTTGAATGAACCAGATATATTCAATAGATGGGTACATTTTACGAGAAATTTGGATGAATTGAATGTAGGAAGACTAAAGTATTTGCTGGAATTTTTTTTCGCGTCAACATGTTTTCTATTAGTTATGTTGTAGATTTTATGAAGATCTCAATTTCCCTGGGGTTGTTGGCTGTGTGGATTGCACACATGTAGCAATATTTCTACCAAAAGTGGAAGATCCAGGATTATCCAGCACATATTTATTTCAATCGAAAAGGATATCATTCGATTAATGATTACCTATCGAAATAATATTGCAATATGACTGCACCGAGTATTTTTTGGTGTACTTATTGTAGAGTTTATTGTATCTGCCATTAATGATAAAATAAATTCATTTGTCTACGACTGTACTATAAATTATTCATTATACGTGTGCTGAATGAATGAATGAATGATTCTTTATTCAGAAATTTTTTTAGAGCAAAGGTACAAGTATACAGTACATGCTCAATAATACATTAAATATTTTCCAAATCACGAATAAAGAAAAAATTGTCACTAAGGCATTAATATGCCAGCGCGTGACTACACTTCCTTACAGGCGAACAAAAATTTGTATAAACAAAAATGCTATAATATAAATGAACATATTCTGATTTTTCCAAACATGAAAGCGAGCAAAAGAAACAAAAAAAGAGAAAAAGAAAAAAGTCAATCTACGAGAAATATTATAAAAGTTTACAAAACAATGTGAGAATATAATGTTTGGTTTGATTCGAATCTATGCTATACTTACTACATATAGGTTGAAATGACATCAATAAATTATAAGAATGTTTTACAGTATTACATATATTAATAATAATGTTGGATCTAATTTTGAGTTTCCTATTTAATGTGTACTGAGCTATGTTGCAGATTGAATATCAAATATTCTGTTTAATATCGTAATATCGACTGTGAAAAGCCATTTCTTGCATTCTTTTTTGAAGCGTGCATTTTTGAAATTTTCTGTTTTTATGTTTAAATGGAGTAAGTTGAAGATTTTGGGCGCTACATAGGAAATACATTTCTGAGTTATTCTTTTGCACTTTTTCGGAATCTCTGCTATGAATTGCGAAATCTGTCTAGTGTTATATTTTTCCATGCTAACAGACTGTATTAAATTTCGATCTTTGGAAATATTCAAGAGGACTTTGTATGCATACAGTTTCCTCAATGGAAGTACATGGAGATCTTGGTACAATATATGAGAAGGATACTTTTGAGTTTTCTGTAGTATTAGTTTTATAGCCCTTTTCTGCAAAATATCTATTTGGAATGTTTGTATTTTGATAGCTACTACCCCATGCTAAGATACCGTATTGCAGGATAGATTCAAATAAAGCATGATACACAATTTTCAAATTCGATTTGTTCATGAAATTTCTCAATTTTCGTAATATAAATATACTTCTTCGAAGCTTGGATGCAGTTATTTTTATGTGTTTATCAAATCGCATGCTTGTATTCAAGTTGATTCCCAAGTATTTAATTTCCTCAACCACTTCTATTCTTGATGCACAATTACAGATCGGATTCATGCTTCCTGAAGTACAATTATACCTATTATTCACTAGTGTGTATAATGGTTTATTATACACTGCATGACGTCACACTCAAAAAGTATGTCCAAACTTGAGACTATCATTCACATTGTTAGGATAGTATTGTTATTAGATTTTTAGGTTTTATGTAACTAAGATAACTTTTAGGCAAATTATTAAACTAATATTTAATTTATAATTCCCAACTTATTGAATATTTACTCTAATAAATTATCTATTTCATTTTTATCAGAGTGAAAGGAAGGAATGGAATCGATGTCAAGTGAAATAGTTGACGTTTACGTGAGTATGCAGTTTTCAGTGAACACAGAAAATGTTATGTCAACGCTTTTGATAACTATTGTTATTGTTGAAAATGCAGATTATTACTAATTTTTTCGAGGAAGTCGTGGACAAAGTATAGTATTCTACTCGCACAAAATTACAATTTTTCACTCGGGTGAATTGCGACACTTGCTTGCAGCTCGTGTCGCAAACTTCACCCTCGTGAAAAATAGCTAGCAAACATTTTGTGCTCGTTGAATAATATACTATTATTCATCGCCTATCGGCATGCAAGATGACAGGAATGTCAATAATCACGTTTAATTGCGCTGTTGTCAAGTATATTTGAATATCAGAATGATTTCGTGCGTATGATTTTGCGAAGAGTGGTCAAAAATAGCATTTTCAGAAAACGTTCGCAAGTAGACCATTCGCAGTCTTGCGTATACGTGCCGTTGTGAACGATGTCAAGAATAGCGACCAAGGTAGCGTGCTTTGGAACCACATACGAGAAAGTTGCAGAGTAGATATTACATGTCAGGACATATATACTCTAGCGACGGGATTCTGCATTTTCGATCTAAGCGGTGAATTGTTGGTTTCCAATTTACATAAAGTGAACAAGGAAAATTCTTTAATAATTCAAAAAATTATCAAACAACTTTCCAAGGAAGCTGGTTATACGTATTCAGCAACGCAAGATCTGCATTCACAATCGAACGGTGAATTATAGAAATTGTCAAGTCACCCCGACTCAAAATCTGCATACAGCTGTTTCGATCTTATTAGATCTCATCAGTGCAGCTTATTTGACTCGGAGTGAATTAACAAATTTCTAATTATTCCCCAATACAAATCGTGGTCCGTAACACTTGCTGGATAACAATCCAGAGCGCCATCCCACCAAAGATATTGGGAAACAACAATTCACCGCTTAGACTGAAAATGCAGAAATTCGTCGCTTAAACACGTACCTACTGATATGAAGATATCTTCTCTACAACATTGGTGTATATGATTCCAAGGCACACTAACATAGTGATTTAAAACCTTTGGATATACTCACGAGAGCGCGCTCCGAATATTCTAGTCGCTTAATACGCAAAATACAACAATCAAATCATGAAAAACATACTAGTCGACCATGGTCAATTTCATACCAGCTTCCTTGGAAAGTTGTTTGATAATTTTTTAAATTATTAAAGAATTTTCCTTGTTCACTTTATGTAATGTATGAAATTGACCATGGTCGACTAGTATGTTTTTCATGATTTGATTGTTGGTTTCCAATTTCCTTGGTGAGAGGCGCTCTGGGTTGCTATCCAGATAGTAGTCCCGACCGCGATTTGTATTGGGGAACAATTAGAAGTTTGTTAATTCACTCCGAGTTAAATAAGCTGCACTGATGAGATCTAATAAGATCGAGAAACAGATCTGGTCGGGGTGACTTGACGATTTCTATAATTCACTGTTGTAATGTGAATAAAGAATTCTCGTCGCGAAATAAATATAACCAGCACCCTAGGAAAGTTGTTTGATAATTTTTTTGAAATTAATCAAGGATTTTCCTTGTTCACTTTATATAGTATGAATTTGAAATATTTATGTTAGTAATCAATAGGCTAATAATGTTTTTTCAGGAGTTGGTTTAGTACTGAAAGAAATTGAAAATTCTGGATTTCTGAATAATACCCTCATCATCTATAGTTCAGATAATGGTATACCTTTTCCCAATGGACGAACCAACATGTATGATTCTGGAGTGGGAATCCCAATGCTGATATCTTCTCCATTTCAAAAACAAAGAAGGTATCAAGTAACTAATTCACTCACGAGTCTTTTGGATATTCCTCCCACTGTATATGATTGGTTTAACATATCAAAGGATGTCTATGGAAAAGAGGGGAACGCGCATATGCTTACCGGAAAGAGTCTCTTACCTTTGTTGGAAAAAGGTGAATATAATCTTACATATATATATATATATATATATATATATATATATATATATATATATATATATATATATATATATATATATATATATATATATATATATATATATATTTTGCTATGGTTTATTTATTTGCAATATTAAAATTAAAATATATAGTACAATATAAAATAAAAGTGATAAGAAAGAGGGAAAACTTCAATAAAATTAAAGAAAAATTAAGAGGTGATTGATTAATTATAAAATATGTATATAATTAATAATATATGAGTAATACTTGTAGAATGTCGAACACTTGAAATGTCAATAATCGTTGGACAGAGATTTCAAGTAATTCAATGTAAATTCATGAAATATTAGAAATATAGGAGACTATAAGTAATAGAATCTTTATAAAGAATAAATGGAAGAAATTAATCCAAGATAACATGCTTAATTTATGTAGAATACATATGATTATGGAAATTTTTTGTATCGTAGAATCAACTAAATTTGTATATCAGATAATAAGTAAATTTCAAGTCATTGAAGAGAGTTAATCATATATAAAGGTATTAGAAGAAATTAGTTAACTGTTTTATATATAAAATTAGTGTAGAATAATGTAATGAAGAAGAATTTCAAGTTAGAATCAAAAACTATATATGTTGAAGTGTCAAATTGTTCAAGAATAAATAATAACAGAATTAATGGACAGAATATTGAAAATTTTAATACAAAATGATCAGAATATTCTTTAGATGAGTTTAACTAGATATTTTCAGTCCAAAATATATGTTTTTATTACAAATTTGTTAAAAAATTAATCAAATGTCATTTAATTATTCAAAATAATCAAATCGAAGTACTGAGTTTGAAAAATTTTAAATTATCATAAAGAAGCTGTTATTATTGAAATAATCAATTTCCAAATTTATTGTATATTTAATTAAATAGAATGATATTTAAAAATGTACAGTACCTGTTAGTATAATATTTAAACATGATTAATAATCATAAAAAGGATATTGAGAACATTCTAGAATATATACATCAGGTAATTTGATTTTCAAAAATAAAAAGAAGTTATAAAGGGAAGTGAATTCCATTTCCGCAGTCAGTTGATCTTTAGCAGCCAAGAAATAAGCATTGTCTTTGTGTACATCGAGTATTCATTTGTTA
>JARQZK010005153.1:0-110000 GCA_030704885.1 Cynegetis impunctata
ACTAATAAAACATAAAAAAACAATGAGAATCATACTTCAACTTAATAGCACGAAAATTTTAGAAATAGAAAAAGATCAAAAACGCAGAGAAATTTTAGAAATGTTACATATTCAAAAATATTTTAAATAAAGTCGTAAATGATAGAACAGATATCAAACATTTGAGTTCAATATACGCAGATTTAATTCTTTAATTTTTCGAAGAAACAACATAAATCAAAACAAACAAACTCTAACCATAACAACTCATCTTCTTAGACAAAATCTAAACATCTAGAATTTTCAATTTTTCTAAAAAGAAAGTACAGTTTAGAACATGTGATCTCCAAAATTACAAGTAATGTCTTTTTAAAAACAACAATCAAATATTTTAAACCTATTTTGTACATTACGTGGGTGAAGGTTTCTGTGGTTCCCTTCCCATCTAATATCAACAGACCTGTCTGTTGATATTGGACTAAATAGCACGTAATTAATAACTGAAGACGGCCACAGCAGCAATGAGAAATTTTTGAAAACGAGATAAATAGTACCCTATTCTTTGACTTTTCAAAATCAAAATAATTTGAACCTATCTCGAACATTACGTGGGTAAAGGTTTCTGTGGTTTCCCTTACCATCTAATAATAACAGATTTGAATGTTAATATTGGACTGAATAGCACGTAATAAATAACAAAGAACGGCCACAGCCGAAAACAATGTTAGTAAGACATAGTAGTCTTTTTCTATTCAAATTTTTTCAAATCAATAAATATCAAAGAAATTTCAATTTTTTCAAAAGTTTTGATAAAGCCACGAATGTCGTGGCGAAACGTCAACTTTTTAATAAAATCGAGTTTTTTGAGATTCAACAGGCCTGTTATTGCTAATAATTATCAAGAGATTACAAATAGTTCACAGGCAACAACAATTCGAATGAATATATATATATATATATATATATATATATATATATCACACATCCAAGGGGTGTCAAATGGATTTAGAAACTCCTTCCGCACCTCTCTGTTGATTTTGGATATTTAATCCAATACTAGACCGAGAGATACTGGAAGGATTTGTGAAGTCCTTTCTTACAGTATGGCTTTTTTAGGGGAGTTCATATAGGTATGTAATAAATTGAAGGAAAATGATTTTCTTACCGGTGGTGCACGGGACGCAGAATATTGCAGAATAATTAATTGAAATTGCTCGAAAATCCGGAGGTGCCAAACAATTTCTTTCACAAAATTTCTTCAATTTATCGGTATTTTAACAACAAAAAATCCGACGCTCGCTATATGCCATATATATATATATATATATATATATATATATATATATATATATATATATATATATATATATATATATATATATATATATATATATATATGCTATATGCTCCGGTGGGTGTTTAGGCCCGTCATACTTTTTTGAAAATGTTTTCTTTTTATTTTTTTAAAATTTATTTATTTTTATTATTCAAATTATTTTATTTTTGAAACAATTGTTTTATTAATCTTGTACGAAAATCACCACGCCATACCGTTCCGACGGTCCAAAATACCCGCCATACCCCCTCAAACATGTAATTTTTTTATAATTCGAAAAACTATTTCTTTCAGGATGGCAGTTTAATCGTGGGCAGTTTATGATACAGTGAGACAAAATTATATTCGCCATACTTCTAGTGCAGTACAAAAGTGGTGCCATACTTGAAAAATGGTATTTTTCAAACGTTTTTAAAACACTCCTATAGAAGCCGTAAAATTATTTTTTACAGTATGGCATAAATGAAATCAGATTGTCCCAATACGATTATAAGTTGAAAAAAATTAGCCATTCTGTGACCTTGACACGAAAGACGTAGGTACAAAAAATAAATAAATAAAACGATGTTTTGCATTTTCGGAAACTTCATAAAAAGTATGATTCAGGAAAATTTATCCCATACTTATGGTGAAGTCCAAAAGTGGTGCCATACTGTAAGAAATTGTTCAAATGTTGCATGAAATTTTACAATTATTTAATTACATTGTACGTATATCACCCACTCTACAGGTTTGGCATTATAACAATTATGTTTCTAATCATATAAAAACAACTACTAGACCAAATTTCAAGGTGAAAGAAATACTTTTTCGAATTATAAAAAATTACATATTTGAGGGGGTATGGCGGGTATTTTGGACCGTCCGAATGGTATGGCGTGGTGATTTTCATACACGATTAATAAAAAATAATTTTAAAAAAATCAGCCTGTAAGAAATAAATTTTGAAAAAATTTAAAAAAAACATTTTCAAAAAAGTATGGCAGGTCTGAACACCCACCGGAGAAGTATGGCATATAGCGAGCGTCGGATTTTTGTTTGTTAAAATACCGATAAATTGAAGATTTTGTGAAAGGAATTGTCTGACACCTTCGGATTTTCGAGATATTTCAATTAATTTATTACGTAGGTATATGAACCTCCCTAAAGGCGCCATACTGTAAGAAATGGCATCACAAATCCTTCCAGTATCTCTCGATCTATATTCTACAATTTTTGAAGAAATTACGACTAAAAACTGAATATATATTGGAAAAGTATTGTAGATTCTTCATCGTGTATTGGCTGATAATTAATTCAGAATTAATACTAAGCGGCATTGATGCTCTTCATTCTTGTGTGTACAGATACTTCACAAAGAACACTAGACATCAAAGTCTACCGTTTACTGTTTTTATGGAAATGTTTGCAATAAAGTAGCAGTTACGATATTTTCAAGAGTAGTTTACTTAGTTGTCAAAGACACGTGTTTTGTTGATTACAAGTCTAGCTCTTCTGTTGCTTACTGCCTGTGCTTGTTATTTTTGTAGTTTTCAGAATTCCTTCTTAATATTAATAATTTATACATGCATAATAGTTGATCTTGCGGTCGCTGCTTCTACGAATATCTATATATATATATATATATATATATATATATATATATATATATATATATATATATATATATATATATATATATATATATATATATATATATATATATATATATATATATATAATGAAATTTTATTTCAATTACATCATAATCAAGTCAATACAAAAATTTATTATTTCTCCAACGGAATATTAAAATCATCTATTCCATAAGGAGGATTTTGAAGTAAATATGTTTTTAGATTTTTCTTCATGATTTTTTTATCCAATCCTCTTCAATGTCTGGGTAATTTATTGTATAGTACAACTCCTAGTGATCTTCTTGAAGTAACTTGTAATCTTGATTTCGTAATACACAAGTTGTCTTTTGTCCTAATATTATATGGCTGGTTTTCTGATCTTGTGGTATACAGTTCTGAATGTTTAATTATTTCCATCACCAGTTTCATTATGAGTTCAGCTGTTAATGCGAGGACTCCGTTTTTGATGAATAAGGGCTTACAGTAAGTTTTTGAGTTCACACCTTCCAAGGCTCTGATAGCTTCCTTTTGTACAACAAACACTTCCTGCAGATAACAAGAAGTGCCCCACAATTCCAGACCATGAAGCAGTCTTGAGGGAAATAATGCATGATAAGCTAATAAAGCTGCACTATGGCTTATAATTTTCCGAACTCGGCGTATTGCATATATTGCACTATGTAATTTGTTTTTTAATATAGAACATTTATCTTTTCACAAAAGCCTACTGTCAATATTCATTCCAAGAAACTTTGCACAACCAGAAGGCATTTTCCTAGATGTAGTAAAGACAATTGTTTGCGATTTCTCTTTATTTAAATAAAGTTTATTGGTATTGAACCAACTAACTGTCTCTTCCTCTATCTGTGTTGCCCTCATTTTCAGGTTCTTCAAATATATATATATATATATATATATATATATATATATATATATATATATATATATATATATATATATATATATATCATTTCGAGGTGCCGGAGGGATACACCTATTGTTATTATGCTTAATGTTTTGAATTGGCATCTGTTTCCCAGAGATTTTTTTATTTGACAATGGTATTCGTATACAAAATACTGAACAATTTAGAACCATCTTATTTCAAACAGTACATTATCTTCCATCATGATATTCACCACCATTTTATTCGTAATAACAATAATTTATATATAAACAGAACAAATTACAAAACACAATGAACTTGTTTTTCATGGGTTTTGATCAGTTCAACAAATTACCAAATGTAATTAAAAATAGCCTTTCTTTGAACATTTTGAAAAACGAACTGAAGAAAGTTGTTTAAAATGTACAAATGTAACATTTATTATGTGTTTATTACCTACCTGTAGCTGAAATTTTTGTTTTGAGATATTGTTGTGCTTATGTTATGATTAGCTTTTTTATGTGTTCATCCAATGTTTGTCATGTCTTGTAAGACATTTCAATATGTACCACATACCTCTTTTATTTTATACTTTATATAGCTTGTTTGTATATTAAGATATCCTATTTCAATAAAGATCTATGATTATTATTTATATTATATTTTTATTAGCAATAACATGCCATTTGAGTTCGAAAACAGATTTTATTAACATTTTCAAAGTTCGTTAGGAAATTTGTGACGTTCTCAAAACTTTTGAAAAAAGGTTATGGTCTGTTATTGCTAATAAAATTTAAACAATTAAAACTGCAGCGTTGACAAATAAAACTTAAATACATATATATATATATATATATATATATATATATATATATATATATATATATATATATATATATAATATATATATATATATATGAATATATATATACAGGGTGATTCATTAATATGTGTAAATATTTTAACAGGAAAATTTTGAGCTCAAGTTATGAAGATCTAACCCAATTTGCTCATACAAAATATTTCTCCTTACTGATTTACAGGGTGTTTTATTTAGATTATTAAAAATGAATTTTGTTCATTACTTGAATGCTGCTCTATATTTCTTTATGATATTTGGCAGTAAGTTAAAGTATTCTGGGACACATCAAATAATAGTAAAGAAGACTTTCTCGCTATCAGCAGTGGCGTACGGCAGGGGCACGGGAAGAGTTCTTGTTTCCTAAATTCTACGCCACTGGCAGAATTGTCATTTTAGTATAATTTTTCGATTCTCCATGTTTTCTCAGTAAATAAAGCACTCTTGTTGCGTAACCCTAGAGCCACTATTTTTCGAGATATTTAACGTTGAACATATGGCTGCACAATTCTTTTAATTTTTATGTACGAGTCTATTGGTGTTTTTTTGTCATACGATTGCATGTATTACGTAAAATAAACATTACTAGGTATTGTTTTCAATTTATAATAATATCAACAAACAATTTAAAACAGAAGAACTACAAAAATATCCCAAACGATAAATACTTGCCAGGGACTATGGCAGCAAATTGTAAATTCCGTTAGAAGATCGTTTAGCGAAAGAATGGATAATCTCATTGAGGTTAACGGAGATCACATTGAACATTTGTTGTAAATTGTTTTTAAGTTTTGTTCATAAATTTGATATTCTTCCAAAAATTGTAAAGAAGATCTTGATAATTAAGTATTTATTTTGACTTTCTTATGTAGCGCTGGATATTTTTGTAGTTGTTCTATTTGAAATTGTTTGTTAATATTATTATAAATTGAAGCAAAATACTTAAAAATGATTATTTCAAGTAATACATCCAATCGTATGACAAAAAACACCGACATGACTCTTACATAAAAATCAAAAGAATTGTGCAGCCATATGTTCAACGTCAAATATCTCGAAAAATAGTGGCTCTAGCGTTACGAAACAAGAGTGCTTTATTTACAGAGAAAAAATTGGAGAATCGAAAAATTATACTAAAATGACAATTCTGCCAGTGGCGTAGAATTTAGGAAACAAGAACTCTTCCCGTGCCCCTGCCGTACGCCACTGGTGATAGCGAGAAAGTCTTCTTTACTATTATTTGATGTGTCCCAGAATACTTCAACTTACTGCCAAATATCATGAAGAAATATTGAGTAGCATTGAAGTAATGAACAAAATTCATTTTTAATAATATAAATAAAACACCCTGTAAATCAGTACGGAGAAATATTTTGTATGAGCAAATTGGGTTGAATCTTCATATTTTGAGCTCAAAATTTTCCTGTTAAAATATTTACACATATTAATGAATCACCCTGTATATGTATATATATATATGAACTTATTTGTTTTTTCTTAGCAGTAAAAGGCCATTTAAATTTTCAAACCAATTTTATTTAAAAGTTTCACGTCACGAATTTTATGACTTTCTCAAGTTTATGTCTGCTAATAACTAGAATTTGAAGATTATGATACATTTCATATTATATATTAAATAACTATATATATAAAATAACTAATTCCCCAAAATACTGTAGCTAAGCCTAAAATACAAAATTTCTCTTAGTAAAAATATTTTAACTTTCTCAGTATTTTTAGTTCATAAAAAATATTTTCATCAAAACGCAGTACAGTATCGTTAGAATTAATATCACAAAGTTTCCTTTTAATGCCCTTGAACATAAGAAGGAATATATGATAATGGAGCTGTAAACTATAGTTTGAAGTTATATCAACAGCGCTTTCTTTAATTTGGATAACCGAGAAATCTGCTAGTAATTCAATATTTCATGTCCCGAAACAGATATAAAATATCATTAAAGTGAATGCTCTCAAACTAAGTTTTTCGTTAATGGGGAAACATACCGGATCAAAATTCCATGGCTCGAACGTGTATAAAGCATTGTAAACTGTACAACGGTGGTTCAAACAGCCCCTCTTTTGTACCGATATTGAAATGGAATCATTTGAGTGTGAGTAATTTGCATTGGTTGTGCCGTGTAGATTCTCAGTTCTTGCTACGTGTCTATATGTGCAAAGATCACCCTGCGAATCCCTGCCTTGTTTATCCCCCTGCGTAGCACAACTGACAACTTGTTAGCGACTCTTCATCCCTTCTTCTCCTCCTTCGAATTTCACGTTACTATCATCTCGCCTAACATTATAGATATTAATAATTCGAAAAACATATTCAACATAATCTGCGACAACCAGAAACATTGAAAATTTCATTTTCATATTAAAACAATGGTTAATAATAACAATGTACACATTTATTTAAAGAAATAACGCATGACGCACGTTTCGGTGGAACTTCACCTTCTTCAGATGCTAATGGCAAACTAACTGTGATTCTCTCTTATATCGAAAACCGTTACTCAGAGTTTTATTTCTCGAACATGTTAATAATAGAGTCCTCGGTAGACCAGCGGTAAGGAGTACCGCTTATAAGCCGAGGATGTGGGTTCGAGTCCCACCTTGCTCTTGGGTGTTGTGTATGTCCGGAATTTAGTGGTTCTATTTATAAGATAAATTGTTGGGTAATGTACATCGTTTACAAGCCCATTGGCCGTTCGGAACCGGCGTTAAACTGTAGGTCCCTCGAGATAAAAAAAAAATGTTAATAATGAATGAGTTACTTAATACAAGTAATCTTCCATTATTTCTAGCTGTTTTACAAATTGACAAGTCGAATTAGTAATCTTCAGGAAGAATTTCCCTTAACTTACCCTTCAACCGCCTTGGGGGGAGGCTGCTTATATTATTTGGAAATGATTCATTAAATTTATTAAATATTTCAAGAATACTGTGCACCACGTTTTTGCAGGTATGTGTATTTAAAGCGATCTCCTTTCAGGTCGCCTTTGTTTCTTGTTTTAAGCCCGTGATTTCTAATGTTCTCTTGGAACAGGTCCGGATTATTTTTTATAAACATTATAGCCTCATATATAAAAAGAATCTACAAAGTGAATATTTTTTTACTTCAAAAAATTTCTTCACAATGATCTCTGTATACAAGATTAAAAATATTCCTAACGCTCCTTTCTGTATTCTGAACAGGCGATCGGCTTCACTAGCATATATATATATATATATATATATATATATATATATATATATATATATATATATATATATATATATAATTATATATATATATATATATATATATATATATATATATAATATATATATATATATATATATATATATTATATATATATATATATATATTATATTATATATATATATATTATATATATATATATATATATATATATATAATATATATATATATATATATATATATATATATATATATATAATTATATATATATATATATATATATATATATATATATATATATATATATATATAATTATATATATATATATATATATATATATATATATATATATATATATAATCTCTTGATAATTATTAGCAATAACAGGCTTGTTGACAACAATCAAATATTTTAAACCTATTTTGTAAATTACGTGGGTGAAGGTTTCTGGGGTTCCCTTCCCATCTAATATCAACAGACCTGTCTGTTGATATTAGACTAAACCGCACGTAATTAATAACTGTAGACGGCCACAGCCGCAATGAGAAATTTTTGAAATAAAGATAAATAATACCCTATTCTTTGACTCTTCAAAATCAAAATAATTTGAACCTATTTCGAACATTACGTGGGTAAAGGTTTCTGTGGTTTCCCTTAGCATCTAATAATAACAGATTTGAATGTTAATATTGGACTGAATAGCACGTAATAAATAACAAAGAACGGCCACAGCCGAAAAATTTTAGTGAAACATAGTAGTCTTTTTCTATTCAAATTTTTTATCAATAAATGTCAAAGAAATTTCAATTTTTTTAAAAGTTTTGATAAAGCCACGAATGTCGTGGCGAAACGTCAACTTTTTAATAAAATCGAGTTTTTTAAGATTCAACAACCTGTTATTGATAATAATTATCAAGAGATTAGAAATAGTTCACAGACAACAACAATTCGAATAAATAAATAAATAAATACATACATATATATATATATATATATATATATATATATATATATATATATATATATATATATATATATTTACCGGAAAAGGTTAGTGATCTGGCTTGTAGGTTCTCTTCGTATGCGGACGATACTAATGTCATAGTATCCGACGATGATTTGGCCACTGTTATTAATAGGGTTGAAGATGCTTTCGAATCTATAACTTCCTGGTATGGTGATAACAGTTTAAAATTAAACATTGCCAAAACTGACTTTATCTTTTTCCATACCGATCGTCGTTCATTTCCATTGTCAGTAAGGATTCTTGATAATGATATTACAACTAGTGAGTCTATTAATTTTTTGGGTGTCCATGTTGATGTTACCTTGAAATGGCGTCAACATATTGATTACTTGAATGGGAGACTGCTGTCTGTCTTCTATTCGATTAACGTTTTGAAGCATCAAGTTAGCTTGGATGTATTAAAAACAAATTACTCTGCAAATTTTGAATCGTTGTTATCATATGTAATAATATTCTGGGGCAACAGCCCACATACTAAATCCCTATTTATTACTCGAAAAATGTCGTTGAGGTCGATGTTAAGACTACCTTTTCGGTAATCGTGTAGAGGTTTATTTAAAAAGCATAATATTTTGACTGTACCTGGCTTGTTTGTTTTTAGATCTTTGCTATTCATTTATAGACATAAAGAACTGTTTTCTGGTTTCAAGAATCTGGTAATAACACACGACTAAGCCTTATCAACTGCCAAAGCTGTTACTCACACTTTCTCAGAAAAGCACAATATACACTTGTATGAAATTATATAATGCTGTACCAAAACATTTCTGGGCTATTGATGGTGTGAGTCTCTATGTAACAAGAGTTCGTAAGTTTATCCTGGATGCAGAGCCTTATCATCTAAATGAATATTATAATTACCGTTCCATCCAGCATTAAACTGTGGTTTCCTCTGGCATGATTCAATTTTATCATTTGTACCTAGGGTTGCCATCCGTCCGGGGTTCCCCGAATTTGTCCTAGTTTAGGGGGCGTCCGGGGGTCGTCCGGACGGGGCTTTCAAAATATGTCTCAGTGACGTAGATAAGCTATTAAATGCAAACCAATTTTGGCCGAATTTTCTTAAAACATCTATATTCTGAACTGCTCAAAATTGCACAGGTATATTTTTGTATGCCAGCTCACAATGCGAATGTGGAGTGAGTTTTTCGCTAGTGTCGCAGTAATGGACGAAGGAGAGAAACTTTCTTGATAGAAAAGAAAGACATTTTGGCAAAAATTGTCTGAAAAATTCCAAGTTAAGTTAAATTAGTACGATGAACTTGATCTCGTTAAAATTAAAAGTTGTCACTTTTAATTTATAGTTAATAAATAATTTAGGCTTCTAGGTACCTAACCTATCTAATAGAACTAGATGTTCTATAATTTCCTATTAAAATGTAGAAATGAGAAAACTGTAAATTGTGTTATATTTCATTTGTTTTTTGTTGTTTTATTTTAATCGCAAACAAGCGTTTTAAAGTTTATTTAATAGAAAAAATTAAAATATAAACGACGTTTTATTTTATTCGAAAAAAATATTTTTTACGAGGTGTCCGGGAAAAAACTGAATTTCACTCAAATGTCCGGGGTTTTTAAAATTTTTGTCCGGCGTCGGCAATTTAGGTGATGGCAACCCTATTTGTACCTGATCGATCTGTGATAATCTTCGAAATAAATGTTTTCATTATTATTATTACCTATTACATATATATATTTATATATATATATATATATATATATATATATATATATATATATATATATATATATATAAGTAAGAATTATTCGTGTTAAACGGAAAACACGCCCGTGGTTATAAAATTAAGTGAACTAGGACATTTATTTGAAACTAATCAAACAAACCTCCTAGCGGAGCTGGTTATAAGAGTTCACGAAGTATCGAAATATCCACGTCTACCCTAGACGGTAATTGTTAGAAATGTTAATTTGTTTATCACAATCGATGGAAATTGATAGACAGACTGTTTCACCCTTATTGGGGCTTATCAGTATCATCCATCCACCGAAAGTGATAACCAATCTAACATTTCAAACGGTCAATATATAAATATATATATATATATATATATATATATATATATATATATATATATATATAACTATATATATATATATATATATATACATATATATTCCAGAAGGACAAGAATTAAGAAAGATTTGTTAAATCATATATATTCGGTTACCGAACATGTGGTAAAATATCGAAACCCAATTACACAAAATTCTTATATAAAATATAGGTATAAGTATAATACATAGAAACTAAATTTTTTTATTAAATGGTAGCAACTGAAAAACTTCACACTCCTTCAACCGAATTTTCTCATCTCAATTTTTTCATTTGATAGTAATTATTGAAAGTGAAGAATTCTTGAATTGTTTCAATAAGTTACGAAACACCATCAATGTTCAATAATGTATACAGGGTGTTTCTGAATTGATGCGAAAGATTTCAATGGGTGATTCTTCAGCAAAAATTAAGGGGGGTCTTTCATATAACTTTTTGTTCAACACCCTTTTTCCTCCAAGTTTCAGCCCTTTGAAATTAGGTGAAAAAAAATTGTTTTTATTCAATACATCCACTTAGGAAAAAACTAGAGGAATGAAATTTGGCAGATAACTGCTGCTAATAAAATGGCAGTTTTTGAGTGTTTTTGTTACACTAAAATGTTGGCACAAGGGGCTGAAAAAAACAACCCCTATAATATTTTGCATCAGAACTTTTTAAGGCGCTTATACTTTCCTATCTAAAAAATACATTTGAAAATACAGACTCAATCTGCAACTTTTTTATGTCTTGACTTTTTATCATAAAGTTGTTAGTTTGTTCACAAAAAAATAAAATAGTGCTCAGACTCTTCCCATAAATTCACAGAGAGGTTATCATTTATTTAAAAAAAACAAGTAAGCTGCTGTCAAATGAAGTCATATGACAAATAGTTTTATTGTCCTGAATTTTTCTAATTTCTAGACAGTTTTATAATGACTTCAAACATTTTTCACAACTAAATAAAACTTTATTGAAAGAATGGCATTTTTTCATTTAGTTGAAGAATATTGCAAATTAGAGCGGATTGAACAATAATTGTACTACTAATAACAATTTATTTGACATTTGACAGCAGCTTACTTGTTTTTTTTTAATAAATGATAACCTCTGTGAATTTATGGGAAAATAGTCTGAGCACTATTTTATTTTTTGTGATCAAACTAACAACTTTATGATTAAAAGTCAAGAAATAAAAAAGTTGCAGATCGAGTCTGTCTTTTCGAATATATTTTTTAAAAAGAAAAATATAGGCGCATTGAAAAGTTCTGATGCAAAATATAATATGGGTTGTTTTTTTCAGCCCCTTGTGATTACATTTAAGGGTAACAAAAACACTCAAAAACTGCCATTTTATGAGCAGCAGTTATCTGCCAAATTTCATTCTTCCAAATTTTTCCAAAGTGGATGTATTGAATAAAAACAATTTTTTTCACCTAATTTCAAAGGGCTGTAACTTGGAGGGAAAAGGGTGTTGAACAAAAAGTTATATGAAAGACCCCCCTTAATTTTTGCTAAAGAATCACCCATTGAAATCTTTCGCATCAATTTAGAAACACCCTGTATATCAATTATTGATTACTTTTCATCTGAATACCTACCTATACTCTTATAATCAACAATTCTTTCCGAATTTTTGCAACGGGTAAAAAGCTTCATGATCGAGAAGATACTGTTTCAAAGAATGGAAATACATTCGAACAAAATTCATCAAAACTTGTGAAAGGGTGCGTGTAACATTTGTACATTTAGGATATACTGCGGGATAGTTATACAAAGCGCAACTTCGGCATGCGGCTGTGACAATGAAGGGGACCTATCAGCAGCGACGGATAAGTACATTTTTTAATGTCCGCGTCAATGCACAATAATATATTCGTAAATCCCCCATTAAACGGGCACCTTTTTCAATTATATTCACAATCTAGCATCTCTCGCTTCACCGCACAAACCGAAAACAGTTTTTCTGCCGATTTAGGAATGGACATGTGCTACTTTTGTGTTTTGTACTCTCATTCTGGCTACGCTCCGAACGAAACGGAAGTTTCAGTTACTAGAAGCTGACAAATATATTCAATCTGTGAAACAGGCGTGCTAGGTTCGAATCCTGGGATAGGTATGGATGTTCGTGTATCTCTATTATAGACCGAGAGATACTGGAAGGATTTGTGAAGTCATTTCTTACAGTATGGCGCATTTAGGGGGGTTCATATACGTAACCAATTTAAGGAAAATTACGTTCTCAACGGTGGCACGGGTCGCAATTGCAGATTAATTAATTAAGAAAATGTTTTTTTTTTAATTTTTTTACAGGCGGATTTTCTTTGAATAATTGTTTTTTATTAATCTTGTACGAAAATCACCACGCCATACCATTCCGACGGTCCAAAATACCTGCCATACCCCCTCAAACATGTAATTTTTAAAATTCGAAAAACTTTTTCTTTCAGTATGGCAGTTAAATCGTGGTCAGTTTATGATACAGTGCGACAAAATTATATTCGCCATACTTACATGCAGTAAAAAAGTGGTGCCATACTTGAAAAATGGTATTTTTTAACCGTTTTCAAAACACGCCTATAGAAGCCGTCAAATTATTTTTTACAGTATGACATGAATGAAATCTGATTGTCCCAATACGATTATAAGTTAGAAAAAATACGCCATACTGTGACCTTGGCACGAAAGACCGTGATACGCACGCTGCGATGAAAAAATAAATAAATGAAACGTTTTTTTACAGTAAGGCATTTAAATTTTCGGAAAGTTCATAAAAAGTATGATTCAGGAAAATTTATCCCATACTTATGGTGAAGTCCAAAAGTGGTGCCATACTGTAAGAAATTGCTCAAATGTTGCATGAAATTCTACAATTATTTAATTACATTGTACGTATATCACCCACTCTACAGGTATGGCATTATAACAATTATGTTTCTAATCATAAAAACAACTACTAGACCAAATTTCAAGGTCAAAGAAATACTTCGGATTTTCGATCAATTTCAATTAATTATTCTTCAATTGCGACCCGCGCACCACCGGTAATAACGTCATTTTCCTTCAATTTGTTACGTATATGAACTCCCCTAAAAGCGCCATACTGTAAGAAATGACTTCACAAATTCTTCCAGTATCTCTCGGTCTATCAGTTTCAGTTGTTCAAACAGTTTAAATAGTTGGGTAATGTACAATGTTTACAAGACCATTGGCCGTTCGGAATCGGCGTTAAACTGTAGGTCCCTCTAGTGAATAAAGAAAAATTATTCAAAGATTCAATTTGACTTTTCATAAATTGTTAACCAATGATTTTTTTTTAATTTGTTGGTTTTAAAAGCTAAATTATGATTGTTACTCAAAAATATTCTGAAGACTTCATTTGTTAATTTACCAGTGTATGTAATGTAAATCAGGAGTTCATAGAATTCAGTGTAATTCATGCCCTGAAGTTTATATATAATAAAAGAACATAAAATAAATTGTTAATAATAAAAGGGACTCCCATTATTCTAACTATTCAATAGAAGAAACGCATGATTTCAACCATGATTTCAAAGTTTTACATAAGGAAAATAAGTCTCAAAATTAAATTTATTAGAATCTATGGAAATTTTAAATCATAAATCTTCAGATCTTTCACTCAATGAGCAAAGTGCACTCAGTAATTCACCTTTATTAAACCTGGTATTTGAAACCTCATAATAGTTAACCAGTCCAAATAAGTAACTACCTATTATACCGTTCTGATGGGAATCATAAATACCATATATTAATACCCATTAGTAGAACATTTCAAATAATATAAAAGCACTGTGATATATTTTAAGAAATAGTTTGTTACTAAATCTGAAGAAGAGACTGTATTGTCAAAACAATTGTCATTTAATGTGAATATAGAGAAAATTAAGTTTCAATGAACACATTACTTAACAAAAGTATAATACGTATAAATAAAAGGAGACTTCTTCAGTTCAATATTATCACATATAATTATATAGAAAATTAAAGACAATATAATGAAGAAGTCCTATTTTATATATATATTTTATATTAACTTTGAACTTTTCTCGATATTTCGGTTATTGAATTATTCGACAAAAATTAAATAACTGATTTAGGATCAAACATAATGGCATAATTTCCCTTATCTTATAACAATAATTTCAAATATGGTTATAACTTAAGGTTGATCTTCAAGGAATATTTTATTGATTCTTAGCCACGAAGATAATAATAAAGTATTTCTTTATTTGCTGACCCTTAAACAGTAAATTACATTACTGGCACCAGGGCCTACTAATACATTTAGAAAAACTAGAAAACACAGAGTATATTCAATCTAATAACAATAATAATAAAAAAAACAAAAATAATAAAACGGAAAAAACCAAATTCAAGAATTCCTTCAGGAGATGGCACAATCTTTTCGCTGTCTTGTCAAATAATTATGATATTCTATTTGTTGTTTTAATTACACACATTTTAATACCGACAGATATCGTTTATCTTGACTTCGCCAAGGCCTTCGACAGGGTCCCGGTGAGGAGGCTAATGCACAAACTCGATACATTCGGTATTCGGGGCCAACTAAACCTATGGATTGAAGATTACATGACAGACAGAACTTTCACGGTTAGGGTGGGTCACTCTTTTTCTTCGGACAGACAAGTCACAAGTGGAGTTCCCCAGGGGTCTGTTCTTGGCCCACTCCTCTTCATCACTTACGCAAGTGATCTGGCGCTTCAAATAAAGTCCTGCAAGTCTTTTTATGCCGATGACACTAAGCTGTATGGAAATGCCTTAGTTGAGCATCAACTCCTTCAAGAGGACCTCAACTCAATTAGTCGGTGGTGTGAGGATTGGCTGTTGCCTCTTAACGTCGACAAATGCGTCGTACTTCACCAGGGAAAGAACAATCCACTCCACACCTACACAATAAACGATCAATCGTTGCGCGTGGTGTCCTCGCATGTGGACTTGGGAGTGACTGTTAACACTGACCTAACTTGGTCCGAACACATAATATCCATATGCAAGCGCGCCAACACGCTGATCTACCTCATTCGCAGAACGTTCTCCCACCTGTCGTATTCAGGTTCCATAAAACTCTATAAGACCTACGTTCGTCCAATTTTGGAGTACGCAGGTCCGGTGTGGTCTCCGGTTTTGGTGCGTGATGGGAACCTCTTAGAGAGTGTTCAGCGTCGAGCCACGCGTCTGACTTTTGGTGAAGTGCGTCCAGCCTATCCCGAAAGACTGAGGATGGCACAACTGCTGGCTTTTGACCAACGTCGACTCCGTGGGGACCTCATCATATCTTTCCGTATAGCCAAGTTTAATTATGCTAATCTGAGGGAACTTTTTATCTTCAACAATGATTCGCGGTTAAGAGGTCACACTCTCAAATTAAAAAAGGAGAAATTTGCCACAAGACAGAGACAATATTTTTTGGCGAACCGTGTTTTCGAGGCGTGGAACGGCCTGCCCGGCGATGTTGTGAATTCTGAGTCGGTGAATAGTTTTAAAAACAAAATAGACATTTGCTTATTCGGTTAATTGTTTCTGTGCTTATATTAGTTGTTTTTAGTTTCTTTCTGCATGCATTGTATCAATTTTCTAATTTCTTTAGTTTTTAGGCTCACATGGGACTCTGTCCCCAGCCTTCATTTATGTTTAATAATAATAATAATAATAATAATAATAATAATTTTGTTTGAGTTTTTATTTTACAATTCTTCATGCCATATATTAATTTATATATTATTTTTTTTATTTATTATTATATATTAATTTATGATATAATTGAATTTCATTTGAAACTTGTGTGTGTGTATTTAAGCCTTCTGAAGTTATTTTTTTAAATAGTCTTTTTTCATCAGGAATATAAATAAATGTTATAATAATTATATGTAATCCAGTCCGTTCAAATAGAGAGCAAATGCTTGATTGTTCCCCCACGTATTGTTCAGAGGTAAAATTGAAATTGATACGGTCATTACTACCCTAACTGCATAACGTACGCCATTTGTGAAGGACTGCCACAATAATAGCAATATTGATATATCAAATACCGAGCACTTCAGGAGCGACGCATGAGGCGGTTCTTAACAGTTACCCCAGCAAAACTGTAACTTACCCCACAATGAAGTTGTCAAGTATCGGTTATGAAATATGGGAAGCCCTTCTACTGTATAATACTTTTGCTTTTGCCCTTTCGATTCACTTTGCTAAATTAGCATTGTCGTTGACAAGTCGCCTTTATAAAATACTGCTAAGTATCCGTGTTGGGGAGGCTAAAGCATACGGTTGGTTCTCACTTTGAATTACAGTTTTCACATTGTTCTTTCAATGATCAGAATTCGGACATAAATTGAACCTTCTTTTCAGATATATTTTCAGTAATAATATAACAAGAGAGTGAGAATAAATTGTAAATAATTTTACAGATTTTTTCAAAACTTGTTGCCAGGCAATAGTCACGTGAGCCCGGAGGGCTCGAGTGGCTATTTCCAAATGGCAACAAGTCTGTCAAATTATTTTCTATAATTTATCGAACTCGCGAGTTATATTTGACTAGATTATTTTTTGATTCAGCAATTCTGTATTAGAAAGTGCCACCGAACTTTGTTTGTGCTTTTCAGGATGTTTTTGTAAAATTTTTCTTTTTGCATCTCGAGTATTTTTGAATTCTATATCATTGAAAGGATCAAATGACCTGTTATACTTATTAAAGTAAAGTTCTTGAACTAATTTTGCCGTTTTATTCCACATTGTCTTTATTACTGCTTCTTTATAATCATTTCCGTCCTTTCTTTTCATGTTATAAGCCCAATCTTTCAAAATCAATGCCAGAGTAGCTGTTGTAGTAGATTGATCCAGAATATAATTTCTTTCTTTGGTGAAGGTCTTAAATTGTCTACATATAGACTGATTACTTATTAGATTGTTTTTCGAAGTAGTTTCTAAAATATTTTTTGTTATTTCTGCATCAGAAAAGGTACTAATCCGATAATTTTCATCCATTTTATATATCGCGTTGACACAATTAGGTAATTATTTTGACAACTATCTGACACTTGCTAAGCAAATAAAAGCTTCAGTGATTAGATTATTCCCGAGAATAATCACAAAAGATTTATTCCCACTATAATAATGACATCATTGGTTAAAACTTACTCTTTTGACAAATAAAGAAGCATTTCATTGGTTTTAAGAAACGTCAAAAAATAATCAGCGTATTTTCCTCGGAAATACATTCTGTTGCAGTCTATAGAAGGAAAGTAATCAGAAGGGGGAGTAGATTTTTTATCCGTTTTGCACCTCCTAGACCACAATTTTCGAAAAAAAAATAAAAATAAATAAATAAATATATATATATATACATATATATATATATATATATATATATATATATATATATATATATATATATATATTTATATATATATATATATTATATATATATATATATATATATATATATATATATATTTCCTGTACATATTGGCATCTCCAGCGGCTCCAATGGAGTCAAATTTCTGCTACCGCCGCCATCTTTAACGTAGATATTTCTAATTTTCATAAAAATATCCTTCCCGATAATACATATTGGCATCTCCGGCGTTTCGTGTCACACCGAACGGGCTGTAATTTGGTATCTGAAACGAAACTATCAAAATTTAGTTGAATTTTTTCAACCGCCACCATTTTTAAGTAGTTAGGTACCTATTTCTTGTTTTTTCGTACTTTTTGAAAAATTGTCAATCTAGCTTCTGCAGATTGTGTTATAGGGTTGAAGTTTGGTACTTACATTGAGTTTATATTGAAATACGGTCCTTTGTCATTCGGTTTGCTATGTAAGCGTGATTTTTCAAAATATAAGTCGTCCCGCTAGAATCGCATCTCGCGACGCGATGCACTCTGGGCGTAAAATACGACCTTTGTGAGGGAGCACTGCTGCTGCTTACGTGTTTTTTTAGGTATATGAATGATCGGAAGAACGTTAATCTTTTTAGGCTTGTTGAAATTTAATAAAAATTGAGTATTAAAATCAGCCTAGATCGAACTAAAAAAAAAGTATTTTAGTTTCTATGTGTTTGTGTACTTTCGTTTCATTAGCTTAATTATTCCTTTAAAATAATAATTTCTCTTGAATATGCTCGTGGCCCCCAAGTGGGCATGCCTCACAGGTTGAGAATCGCAGTAATAAGCATCATATGTTGATGAATATTATAGATATTTGCTCGAAATATTTCATTAATACTATGAGACCTTTCTCGAAAATTGAAATTAAAAAAAACTCTATCGCAGCGTGCTGCATTAGAAGAGCAGGTTTTCATAACGTATCCAGTTTAAAAAATATATATTCATTAAATTATAATTTTTTTTCCAAATTAAAAAAAAAATTTCTCCCCTCTAATGTGTAAACAATATTTATTTCCTCCCCGGGGGATCAACCAATTCGTACGAAAACCAATCCCATCCAAGATATCATACAAAACTACCTATTTACAAGCTTTCAAGCCTATTGAACACAGCAACTTGCACTGCAGAGTTTTATTTTTCAAAATGGACCCCGAACGAAACTAATTGGCGACCCCTGCACTGAAAGAAATTTCTGGTAAATTCAACAAAAAAATTGCAAATACAACAGAAATTTCTGTTCCCACAGTGACTGCAGTGCAGTCTGTTAGATCAACGATTCACTTTCTGCTAAATTCAATTTGTTAAAGTAACAAGAATTTGTTGAAATTGAAAAACGGGCTCTACTACTATTGCAATCACGAATTGTTGAAGTTGCAACTTTAAATTGCAATTTCAACATTTTTAACTACATAATTTATCGTCTCATTCTGTTCTTTTAACAAACTGAATAGTATTGGATGTACCAAACATGCTGCTGTTACAACAGTATGGCCTGTTGGGAATAACACTTCGATGACAGTTTAGTCTGCTATTCCAGCAGATTGATATGATTAATTGTATTCGTATTCTGTTAATTCTGCAGAATGTCTCGCAAATGAAAATATATAAGTCTTTCGAATTTACCAAATTTCATGATCTTTGTACAAGATGGTTTGTAAAATTCACAGCATCTATTGTCATTGATGCAGGACATTACCGTTAATACAACAAGATATATTTCATTCATAGTATTTATATTGCTTCATACAAATTACTACACACACACACACACACACACACACACATATATATATATATATATATATATATATATATATATATATATATAAAAATATATATATATATATATATATATAAATATATATATATATATATATATATATATATATATATATGTGAATAGAGCAATATGAAATGCAATGAAATAAATATATCTGGATGATATTCATAATAAGTCATCACCAGGAATATGAACCAATGCTACAGAGCATCTAGCAGCTATGATATACTTTGTTCTACCAGGACAATAACATAGATATAACCCAACAAATAACACAGATATTCTTCTACCAGTTGAAACAAATTTTATCTATGACTTAATTTAAAATATTCAAAACTGAGGAATTTTATAAATCATACTAACAACTTTATTATTCGAAATACGATGTTTGGAAAATAGGAAATAAAAGTATGTAAGTGAATGTATAAAATATAAATGATTTATCAAAAAGTAACAAAATGAACATAACATCCCAATATCGCACACGTTTTCAATACAAACTATTACAGATATGTCTGAGTAGGTTTTACATATATTTACCTATGTATATATATCCATGTGACATTTTTCTTGATTTTCAAGCAATAACAGGCACTATCGCTTGAAGAAATGAGCCCTTAGAAAATGATTGACGCTTCATTAGGTGTTCTGTTTAAGAAATTAATGGACATTTTTTCTGAAGTTGCAATACGTAAAGAAGCGTCAAACTTTCGCTAATATATAATTTGTTCAATTAATGGAGCATTTTATTGCTAAAGAAATTCCAAGAAATATTAACAAATATTCCATATCAAGAAAATTATCAAAAAATATATTTATATGTTTATATAGGTACATAAAATAATCTGAAGTAATCCATCTTAACAGATGATTCTTTTCTAAACTACTAATGTGAAGTTATCACAATTATCACAGGTACATGTTTTCAGGAACGTAATTTAGTGAATAGATACAAAAAAAATAGTTATGATTACTTACTCAAGCATAACAAAAATAAAAAAATTTATTATAGTAGGCCTTGCCTTCATAACTTTTATCAAGAATATTCCCAAGTTCTTCTTCGTTTGACTTCACACTCACAACATAAGTCTCTTAAATCAAAAGCAGATATTTTTGATGGTCCCGCAACTGCTTCGTTAGCATTAAAATCGATGAAATGGTGCTGTTCGCCTTCAATCCTCAGATTGGATAAAAAGCTGTCTGACTCAGTAGACTCCTGGAAAAAAAAATTCCATTGTGACACGACATTTTATTCGGAAGACTAAAATTTTCAGAACATATCGATAATTTACTATGAAATACTAAAGAATTTTATACAAACAAATTGACACATTCAAATAATGTTATTGGAAATTAAAAAAAATCATAAAATTGAAGAAAGCTGTCTATAAAGTATGAATCCTAAAAAATCTGCATTTTCTTTGTGAACAATGGAAATAAGGAAAATAATTTGTTGAGACCAAGAACACTTCCATGAGACCTCCTTAGTATTGCTTTATCATGAAGGAATGATTCGTCAAATATATTTTTTCATTTTTAATTATTTGGTTTTCATTTATAACAATAGTCACGTGTAAACGTAGATCAAATTTGAATTTGAATAAGTATAAGAAAGGGTGTTTCAATTCCTCTAGTTCCTATTACTATATTAATAATTCAATTGCAAAAATTAATCGAAGTAGCATACCTTTTCAGAATTTGGCCCTAAAGATGTAACTGAAGGAAGAATTTGAAGGATTCATCTCCAATTATTTTGATTGGCAAGAAATATCGTCCGGTCCCCTGCTAATGAATGTATTCTTTCAAAACGTCGTTTTGCATCATTACTAATGCTTTTGACGTGACTCCATTATCTGCACGAAAAATACATCAGTAATTTTTGTCTTAATAACAAAATACACATTTGCTGGATAATATTCAGAATTTTGCTTACAAGTTTATCAGAACACTTACCTCTGAAAATCTCGACATAGTTTGTCAAACCCCAAGCTTTGAGAAAATCTTCTGTATCTGTATCGGCCATTGTTACGTACTCACTCAACTCAAAACGAACATGAATGTTTTAATACAGCCTCCGAGTTATTAGTAAAGGTTGAGAAAAGACGCGTACTGATATGTCCATGCGCTATAATAGCAGCGTGACCGTGAAAATAACAGATTCGTTCTGTACAATTTACAGAATAGTTGTTTTAGTAACAGAATTCATAATTTGACTGAATATTCTGCACGCTGTACAATTTGTTTTGTTAAATCTACATGATTGTCTGCAATGTTTACCATCATAAAATGTTGAAAGAGCAGAATGAACTTCTAGGAAATCTGCAGCTCATCTTGCAAGTATTACAGATTCAAATCGTTATTATAGTTAGTTACGTTAGCAGAACTAGTTCCATAAAATCTGCATGATTCAGTTATTTTAGCAGTTGAGATTCGTTATGTCAGCAGAATGATCTGTTGGATTTTAGCAGAACTAATCTGTTGAATGTTATTGCTATTCGAGCAGCTGAATTGCTATCGGTGCAGTATTCCCCCTAGCAAAATGAGACTTGAAGATTTGACAAACTGATTTGTTGCATATACCTAATACTTTAGCTGAATTCACAGCAGTTCCGCTATTTCAGCAATAATACCTCCAGCAAATAGAACTGCTAAATATTTTTTTTCCGTGTGATATATATATATATATATATATATATATATATATATATATATATATATATATATATAGAGAGAGAGAGAGAGAGAGAGAGATATGAAATTGTGTTTTTGGTGCAAAGCATCATAAAAAGTCATGAAACGAAAAACTATCTTGGTCCTATTAGGTCCAACTTTGCTAATCGCACCCATTTTAATAAGCAGGTTGAAAGCAAAGTGAAAACCTGCTAAAACTGTAGTTATGCATTTAGAATGCACTAAAATAATAGGTATAAAGTATAAACTTTAAAATAAAAACACTTGGCTTATGTTTCACAATATAAAAAATATTTAGATACTGTATTTAGCAGTAGCGAAAAGTCGACATGTTTCGAGTTATGAACTCATTATCAAGACTGACTACAGAAGAGTATTGCATCGTAATTTATAAAACAGACAAAGGCAAAGGTGATACCTGAAAATCAATTTGTTCGTTTACAAGGGGTAATTGACTATTATGGGCGGAACTTATTTCGAGAATTTCGAGAAGGTCAAGGCGTTTACCCTTGTTACCTGAATGTAACAATTTGGTTTTGTTGAAATCCAGGAAGTGATTGAGTTTTATACAATGTTCAGAGAAGCCAGTGGTATTTTTGTTTTGTAAAATTGACTTTTTATGTTCTTCAACACGAATATTTATATTCCTTCCTGTCTGTCCAATATAGAAAGCAGGAGATTCGTCGCAAAATATTTTGTAAATACCACTGTTTTCTCCGATGTTAGATTTTTCTTTATTATTGACCAAGAATAACTTCAAGTTTCTTTTATTTGTACAAATTGTTTCAACGTTATTTTTCGATAGTCTGTTACAAATTTTGCTACTCAAATTAGGCACATAATTGATTGGGAAGTATTTTTGTTCTTCATTAATAGTTTGTGTGGGGTATATTGAATGCAACAGATACTTTATTCGTTTTTTCCCAATGAGCTTGTCGATAAGACTTTCATTGTAACCGTTATTGATGGCTAATAATTTAATTGTATTAACTTCAGTTTGAAAATTTGTTTCCGATAATGGAATCGTGAACAACCTATGTATGAACGAATGAAAAGCACTGAGTTTTATTTTAATGTGTTGGTTACTGTCGCTGTGAATTAAAGTATCTGTGAAGGTTGGTGATCTATAAATTTTGAAAGTAAGAGAATTCAAATTCCTAGCAATCTGAACGTCTAAGAAATTCAAGGTACCGTTTTCGTTTTCTACTTCTTTTGTAAATTGAATCGAGTTGTAGAAAGTATTTATATATTTAAGGAAATTATCTAACTGCCTATCTGTACCGGTCCAAATACAAAAAATATCATCTCCATAACGCCTCCATAATAAAACGTTAGTAATTAAAATATTATCAGCATTGAAAATTTTTTCTTCTAAGTTATTCATGAAAATTTCACTCAACAAAGGCGATAACGGTGATCCCATGGGCAATCCGTCTTCTTGTTTGTATATTATATTATTAAATTTGAAATAACTCTGTTTCAAACATAAGTTTAAGGCAGACATTGTAATAACAAATATTGTAATAACATAATAATATTAGGTATATTCCATATTGTTTTTGCGTTGCGAACGAACATGCAAATGGTTCTTCGTATAATGTCCAGTCTGTTTCTATTCAGTATGAAATATTTTAATTGAAAATCAGGAAACTAACAACTATAATTTCAATATTACTCCTAGAACGTAAAATATTGTTTTGAAAGATTAGCCAATTTTCAGTACGGCGCTGTATATTCTATCACATCGAACTCAGCTTTAGCATATACCACCTATTGTAACTCTATATCAGATGTCGTGGCACTTTATTACTATTGTTGGAACAAGTATGGCATTGTTTACTTTTAATTGAGCTACTTGACTTTATTGCTTGCGGTATGCCCACGTGTCCCTTTATTGCCATTCATGTATATTTTACTCGCATATTATTGAGATATGCAGTAGAAATATAAAACAACTGTAGAATATTTTTATTGTTTGTTTGCACTTGCATCATATAAAATTGCATTTATTGGAAGAATTGTTTTTTGCGAATAGTTTATCCTACTATACCTATAATAATTATTTTTACCGAATTATTATCAGATTATATGATAATCTTTAGTAGGTACCCAAGAAGTCTAGTTGGTATTCGAAAAGTAAGTAATGTGAAAATTCTAATGAAACCAAGATGAAAAATGTATTTTCCTTTATAAAAACTGAAAAATTGAAAACTATGTTTCATTCGTTTTCATTTGGCGACTGAAATTGTCTTCAGTTGCTGATTACGTGCTATTCACTCAAAAATCAGTAATCAGGTCTGCTATCATTATTATATATATATATATATAATATATATATATATATATATATATATATATATATATATATATATATATATATATATATATATATATATATATATATATATGTATATATTTATATATATATATATATATATATATATATATATATATATATATATATATATATATATATATATATATATATATATATATATATATATATATATATATATACTAGCTGACCCGGCAAACGTTGTTCTGCCATATAAATTATTTTTATCTATCTATCTTTCTATCTATTCATCTATCTACCGATGTATATCTACCTATCTAACTATCTATCTATCTATCTAGATAGTTATCTGTCTTTCTATCTATCTATCTACATATCTACCTAACCCGGCAATAATAAAAATTATTTTTGTCTATCTGTCTTTCTATATATTCATCTATCTGCTAATGTATCTCTATCTATCTATCTAGATAGTTATCTATCTTTCTATCTATCTATCTATATATCTATCTATCTATCTATCTACATATCTATCTATCTATCTATCTGACCAGGCAAACGTTGTTCTGCCATATCAATTATTTTTATCTATCTAAATAGGGGTTGATCGTAGAGGAGTGAAAATTTAGGGTTGTATATATTTTTGAATGTTGTAACATGAAAGAAATAGAACAGAAAATGTTGTCAGAAAAATAAAGAAAAAAATTAAGGGGTGGACTACCCTTAACATTTAGAGTGATAAAAAATAGATTTTGTCGGATTCTCAGACCTAACCGATATGCACACAAAATTTCATGAGAATCAGTTGAGTCATTTCGAAGGAGTTTAACAAATAAAAAATAAGGGTTGATCGTAGAAGGGTGAAAATTTAGGATTGTATGTATTCTTGTATGCTGTATCATAAAAAAATATCATGTATCATAAAAAAAAATATTAAAAAAAAATTTAGGGGTGGACTACCCTTAACCAACTACCCTGAATCAAAATTTACCTCCATAAATTTAAATAGAAAACGCACAACCGGACCGGATACGTCCGGTTAATCATAATAGATCTTATGGTTGACCGATAGTGACCAGTGGGCTCATTTTATAGTAGTAGATGAGCTCATTTTACAATTATTATCTTAGTTATCTCAATTATTTTGTTACTACAATAAATCTCGGGGGGGGCTGCAGCCCCATGGCTCCCCCCTGGGTGCGCCACTGTATGTATATATATATATATATATATATATATATATATATATATATATATATATATATATCAACCATCACAAAGAATGTTATATCCATTCTGCTATACATAATAGTTATTCTCCTAACAAGTACGGAAAGTAATACTTTCCCGCACGCGACTGCAGTTGACCCGAACGACGCGGAGCGGTGTTCGGACAAGCAGTCAAGTGCGGGAAAGACACTTTACGCACTTGCGAGTTAGGAACATTATTTTTTCTACGACCGTATATACAGAAACGGATACCAACCCATTTTTCAAAAAATATTTTATTCCAACAAACATAATAATATACAAAACTTCAACTAAATACTATTAATTATTATAAATATTAATATTGAAAACACAATTTGTTGTATTCTGTAGACTAGTAAGAATTGCCGGTCCAGTGGAGTTATTTGGTTTCAACTGAAAGGTAGATGACGTCGATGAGGATGGCATCGGTTGCAGGTCGCATAAAGATAACGATGACGGTGACGGCAAAGGTTTTAAGTCATTTGTAGTACAGAGAATTTTATTTGATATAATATATATATATATATATATATATATATATATATATTTATTCGAATTGTTGTTGCCTGTGATCTATTTTTAATCTCTTGATAATTATTAGCAATACAGGCTGGTTGAATCTTAAAAAACTCGATTTTATAAATGTCAAAGAAATTTCAATTAAGAATATCGAAGTAAAACGTCAACTCTTTAATAAAATCGAGTTTTTTAAGATTCAACCAGCCTGTTATTGCTAATAATTAACAAGAGATTATATATATATATATATATATATATATATATATATATATATATATATATATATATACATACATATATATATATATATAAATACAATATAATATATAATATAATTTTATTTGATATATTATTTTTTCTACAAGCGCTTATACGAGATCGATTAGATTTCAACACACAGATCAAATTTGATATATTCAAATAATTTGATACTAATGACATATTATGTTAATTCACATGTCGTTTCCATAGTAACGTCGTCGGTGGCGTTCGGTGCATAGAGAGTGCATATCATTATTCAGTTTATTCTTTAATAAAAGCGTGCGGGAAAAATCCCCGCTATTCCATTCCCGCACTAGTGCGGGAAAGTGACATTTTCAAAACTAAAATGCGTGCGGGAAAGTGGGTTAAAACGCACGGTCGTAGAAAAATATTTTTATCTACTCCTATTGAATAATATATTCATTATTCAACTGCGTTCTAGCAATTAATAATATCTATTACCTACCAAACAGCGTGAGTAATAATGACTCACTGCTAAAACTCACTATATAGTCTACTAAGATCCCAAGTAAGATCAACTATCACTCATCTGCTAATGTCACTTGAATAATTCTGACGTTTTCAAATTAAGTTAATACTACCTAATTATTGTGAATTTGTATTTGTATCTTAGTATTTATTGTTATAGTCGTAGATAAAGTATAGTATTCAACTACAGCGGTAATATGATTGAACGCTTGAAAAATATATAGGTATCTAGGTACGTAACTTATTTTAGTTTAGAACTATTTATTGTAAGTAGAAAAAGAAATCATTATTGGGACTATTCAAACTGCCCGGCATATTTTCGTTACTCGGAATCCTCCTTCGTTAAATCATTTTCGCAACGCAATGAGAAACTTAATATTCAGAATATTTTTCCCCAAATTATTTAACTTATACCGGTGTTCGAACAAAGTTGCTCGAAGCCTCCTGATATGCGTTTCCCCCTTCTCGAAAATGGGACCCTGGGTAGAGATAGTAACGGATGGAGGATACGAGCAGCGCGATGCGGCTGCGACGGCGACTTCCTAAGTCCTTATCGCGAGTTTCTAGTTGGTTGGCTACGCCGTAACGCAGATCGGTGTGTCTTATCTTGCCGCCCACCCGGGGAACGAAACGGCCTCCCGGTCTAGCTAACAGGAGGAGGGGACCCTTCAAGTCATTGTCAGGGTCGGGTTTAATAAATTTAACGTTTTACACAGGATATGATTTATCACCGAAAGACTTATAGAATAAAATGTTTTCAAACTATATTTATACAGATTTTATATAGCTGATAGGCAATTCAATACTGCTGATGTGGATACAGTCCTATATTTTGAATAGATCCCAATTTGTGTGCGTGAATGGAAAAAAGTCAAGTATTTTTACGAATGAATCAGGCGTTCCTCAGGGATCTCATCTGGGGCCCCTTCTCTTTATAATTTATTTGAACAATATTTCTTGCTGCTTCCGTTACGCTCTTGGTATAAGCTGATGATCTCAAAGTATTTTTGAGGATAAGAAGTTTCGAAGACTGCATGAAACTTCAAGCGGATTTGGAAAGACTTTATAGATACTGCTGTCAAAATTTTCTATTCCTAAATTTTGGAAAGTGCTTCAAAATATACTTCACTAAGAATATTAACATCACCGTATAATTCAATTACACTTTTAATCAAGTGATTATAAAACAAGTAGATACCATAAGAGATCTAGGGGTATTTCTAGATTCGAAGTCAACGTTTGAAGTGCATATAAACAGTGTTTTGTATGGTATGTATTGTCAAACTGTGAATGCTGTATTGGGTTTTTTACCTGTTTGTATTCATATTGTCTTAAATAAATACATCATTTTCTTATCATGAAACCCAAGGTTCTGTTTAAGGTCCTGTCCTCTTCTTATTATTCATGAATGATAATACGTATCTGAAGATCAGTGTAGAAATTACGCTTTTTGTGGACGATACGAGTATTAGGGGAGAGTGGGGCAAAGTGGAACGAGGGGCAAAGTGGAATTTGACATATTGCAACGTCGCATTAATACGCCATTGCTTAGAATCTGTGGTCTATTAGTAGTTCATTTCAGTACGTCAAGGAGTGAACACTGCGCGCATCTGTCTATTAGGTATTTGAAATTTTGCGAAACCGACGAATATTTGTTTATTTTTTAACGCCATAAATTTGTGTTAAAATCTGGATTGAGATATTTGAATGAAATCTGCTGATACTATTTTCAAAGTAAGATATATAGCTAACATTAGTTAATAATATATATGGATCGAATCACAGATGTTGAAAATATTACAAATTCACTCAAAAGACATCAAATGGGACAAAGTGGAAAATATCAAAAGGGGCAAAGTGGAATACACTCATGTGTTTTTCATTCCTATTTTTTCAGAGATCCGACAAAAATGGTTAGGAATTATGTCCGTAAATCCGCACAACATACTTGGGATGAGGAAGATATGGTCAACGCTATTACAGCAATTAGAGAAAATCGTTTAAGCTATGATCAGGCAGCTCTCACCTACAACGTGCCACAAACTACATTGTTTAGGAGAGCCAAAAAAATTGCGATTCTGAGGAAGCTTCAAGAAAATAATTGGGTAGATTTTCTCGCTGAGACAACAGATACAAGATGTATTTTTTGCTATGGTGAATGCGTCTAGTTCTGGGGAAATCTGGATATCTTGTAGTCGCTGCGAAGGATGGGCCCATGAAAAATGTACCGCCTATGATGGTCATTCTAAAAAAGCTTTTATATGCGACCTTTGTGAATAAAACATTGTTAGACTTTTAAAAATGCTTTGATCTGCGAATTTTATGAATAAAAGTTTTCATTTCAGTTTGCCCCGTATAGTGTTTCACTTTGCCTGAGGGGCAAAGTGGAACGATTTCGCTTTTTTTTTGGAAAGATTTTTTTGAAAAATCCCTTCACTTTGGATACGTTATATCACTGTCCTTTTCAAAGGACAGTCTGAACTTTTGATTTGCAGCATTTTCACATCTTATTTTCAAATATTAGGGCCACCAACTAAAAAAAACGAAATATCATTCCGCTTTGTCCCACCCTCCCCTACTTGGGGCAGTCCTAATTCTGCGACGTTGCACTCTGAAATGACAATTGATCTTGGATTGATCAAGTCCTGGTCTGATGCAAACTTACTTTGCTTCAACGTAGATAAAACTGTCGCCTTGTTTTATGGAGATAACTCCCAGGATCTATTCTTGCAAAACCATGCCATCAAAATAGTCGATTCTGTCAGATTTTTAGGCCTCTTTATCGACAAATTTTCACAGCGTGTGCATGTCTTAGCTAAAAAATTATCATCTGCCTGTTTCGCCTTCAAATCCATCTCAAGTGAATTAGATACCGCATCTACAAGAATTGCCTATTTTGCATTGTTCGAATCTCATCTTCGTTATGGTCTTCCCTTCTGGGGTTCATGTAATTTTTCACAACTTGACAACATTCTCAAATTGCAGAAGAGAGCAATTCATTACATGTTCTTACTGAAAAATAGCGCTCATTGCAAAACTTACTTCAAGAAAAATGGAAATTTAACGCTTCTTTCTTTATATTTACTTGAATCAAGTACAAAGTAAACAGAGGCCTCGGTAGCCCAGCGGTAAAGTGTATCGCTTGTAAACAGAGGATTGTAGGTTCGAGTCCCACCTTGCTCTTGGGTATTGTGTATGTCCGAAATTAAGTAGCTCAATAATTAATCTGTTGGGTAATGACTTAGATTCAAGCACATTGGCCGTTCGGAACCGGCCTTAAACAGTAACAGTAGGTCCCTCGAGTTAAAGAAAAAACAAAGTAAATGAAATACATTTCAGCAAAAACTCTAATACCTACGTTAACTCGAAAAAAGTGAGATCTGTATTACATTAAGCCTTAATTGCATTCAGCTAAGTAATATGGAATGTTCAGAAACGATTAACCATAAACTAAGTAACATTGAATAATGGTTGGTGAAGTGGAAAACCTTAATTTTACTCCCATTAAATTTAACGTATATCGAATTATCTACTTCAAAACAGTTACTAAACACTTTCGAAAGTATTCGCATATATTCAGAAGCACTACTAAATAAACCCTCTACGATCTCTTCTAATATTTAAAATACTCAAAGTGTGTAATTTGTGAACATAAATAGGTAGTCATGGCGTCGATCATGAATCTGCCCTGCGTATCCACCCATTCTTTCAGCGAATATTCCAACCCACGTTGCTCACTTATATAACATCCACTATAGAAATAAGCCCGAATTACTTCGTTTATTCGCAAATTATACACACATTATTTCAATTTATCAACAGAAATTTTGATTCCATGCATTAGTTCCCTTATAATATCTCAATTCTCATGTGAAGAAAATTTACAGGATGTTATGAATAATAGGGAATAATTTAATTTTTATTACGGGAAATACTCATTTTCTTCATTTCGAATACCATATGTCATATTTAATAAATGCATAAATTGTTCCCAACCAAATAAATTTATTTATAAGGAATAAAGTATAAACTTTAAAATAAAAAACACTTGGCTTATGTTTCACAATATAACAAATATTTAGATACTGTATTTAGCAGTAACGAAAAGTCGACATGTTTCGAGTTATGAACTCATTATCAAGACTGACTACAGGAGAGTATTACATCGTATTTTATAAAACAGACAAAAGTAAAGGTGATACCTGAAAATCAATTTGTTCGTTTACAAGGGGTAATTGACTATTATGGGCGGAACTTTTTTCGAGAATTTCAAGAAGGTCAAGGCGCTTTCCTTTGTTACCTGAATGTAACAATTTGGTTTTGTTGAAATCCAAAAACTCAGTGCTTTTCATTCGTTCATACATAGGTTGTTCACTATTCCATTATCGGAAAAAAATTTTCAAACTGAAGTTAATACAATTAAATTATTAGCCACTAATAACGGTAACAATGAAAGTCTTATCGACAAGCTCATTGGGAAAAAACGAATAAAGTATTTGTTGCATTCAATATACCCCACGCAAACTATTAATGAGAAACAAAAATACTTCCCAATAAATTATGTGCCTAATTTGAGTATCAAAATTTGTAACAGACTATCGAAACATATAACATTAAAACAATTTGTACAAATAAAAGAAACTTGAAGTCATTCTTGGTCAATAATAAAGAAAAATCTAACATCGGAGAAAACAGTGGTATTTACAAAATATTTTGCGACGAATGTCCTGCTTTCTATATTGGACAGACAGGAAGGAATATAAATATTCGTGTTGAAGAACATAAAAAGTCAATTTTATAAAACAAAAATACCACTGGCTTCTCTGAGCATTGTATAAAATTCAATCACTTCCTGGATTTCAACAAAACCAAATTGTTACATTCAGGTAACAAAGGAAAACGCCTTGACCTTCTTGAAATTCTCGAAATAAGTTCCGCCCATAATAGTCAATTACCCCTTGTAAACGAACAAATTGATTTTCAGGTATCACCTTTGCTTTTGTCTGTTTTATAAAATAAGATGTAATACTCTCGTGTAGTCAGTCTTGATAATGAGTTCATAACTCGACTTTTCGTTACTGCTAAATACAGTATCTAAATTTTTTTTATATTGTGAAACATAAGCCAAGTGTTTTTTATTTTAAAGTTTATACTTTATTCTTTATGATGTTTCACCAAGTGATGTGCGAGAATTCAATCTCAATTTATTTATAGTTAATAAATTCTTCCATCAGTCCATAATTAAACCGGGATGAATATTTTTATCAATGATTTAGCTATATTATAGTGGAGAAACATTTTTTACATAAGTTAACCCAATTTTCTCGCAATTTCATACTGTTTCTTGCGAAAAAAAAATTACGTAATATTTGATGAGACAACTCCCTCCCCCACGTGAAATTGAGTGAGATATTCCTCGACCCCCTACCCCCTAAAAATAATGGATGTCCCCATACCTATGTATCCACCGACTCATAAATTTGTATCAGAAAATTACAAATCTTGAAAAACAGCACAGTCAAGTGGCATTAATATAATAAATTCCTCTAAACCTAGTTTATTTTCAGTAACGGACTTGGATGGTCTTCACTCAGACGAGACTAATTCAGGGGATAACTCGAACGCTGGCTCTAGTATTGGACCGGACGATGACCAGGCCAGGTTGCGGCTCAAAAGAAAGCTGCAAAGAAATCGAACATCCTTCACCAATGATCAAATCGACAGCCTAGAAAAAGGTAGGTTGTTTTCAGTTTCACGGTCTAAGTATTTTTTTAAATTAAAGCGGACTGTCGTCGACATGTGTGGTTTCTTAATGCGTCACGACAAAACGTTATAAAATCAGAACTAAACATCGAATAACTACTATATGGTACCTTATTGTAATATTTTGAAACAAAGAATCAAATTAATAAACTTACTTTAACAGTATTCTTGATCAAACACAAATAAGATTAGGTTATAAATGTTTTAATATAATTTCTCTATTCATTTGATATTTATCCACTATTTTCTTGATAGTCTTGTAGGATATAATTGTATGTCTATATTTTTCACTTCAAATCATTTATTAGCAGGTTTTCACTTTGAAAATCTGCTTATTAAAATGGGTGCGATTAGCAAAGTTGGACCTAGGACCAACATAGTTTTTCGTAAAATCTTGTTACACGACAGAAGGCGCAATTTTGTAGCAATAGGGTTGAAAGTTTGTATCTAGGTAGTTTTGTATGATATCTTGAATGAAATTGGTTTTGGTTCGAATTGGTTGGGGGGTTGACTCCCTGGGGGAAGAAATAAATCTTGCTTACATGATAAAATCCGCAATTTTCGAGTGACAGGGTTAAAAGTTTGTAGGTAGGTATTTTTGAAAGATATCTTGGATGGGATTGGTTTTGGTTTGGATTGGTTGTGGGGTTGACTCCCTGGGGGAAGAAATAAATCTTGCTTACATGATAAAATCCGCAATTTTGGAGTAATAGGGTTAAAAGTTTGTAGGTAGGTATTTTTGAAAGATATCTTGGATGGGATTGGTTTTGGTTCGGATTGGTTGGGGGGTTGACCCTCTGGGGGAAGAAATAAATCTTGTTTGCATGGTAAAGGGCGTAATTTTCGAGCAATAGGGTTGAAAGTTTGTGTGTAGGTAGTTTCGTATGATATATTGAATGGGATAGGTTTTAATGCGAATTGCTTGGGGAGTTTACCCCCAGGGAAATAAATCTTGTTTACACGATAGAAAGTGCAATTTTGGTACCATAGGGCTGAAACTTTGTAAGTAGGTAGTTTCGTACGATATCTTGGATGTTATTTATTTCTATATGAATTGGTTGGAGGGCTGACCCCTCGGAGAAGGAAATAAATCTTGTTTACGCGGTAAAGAGCGCAGTTTTATAGAAATAGGGTTGAAAGTTTGTGAGTACGTAGTTTCGTATGATACCTTGGATGTGTTTGGTTTTGGTACTAATTGGTTGGGGGGTTGATCCTCCGGGGAGGAAATGAATATTGTTTAGACATTAGAGGGAGCATTTTCTTTTTAATTTGGAAAAAAATTATGATTTAATGAATATATTTTTGGAATCGTTATGAAAACCTGCTCTTCTAATGCAGCTCGCTGCGATAGAGTTTTTCTTCTTTTAGTGACAATCTTTTTAATAAATTCATACGATTCACTGAAATTTTAGTAATTTTGAATTTAAATAATGACTGATTTTCTACATAATACCTACTCGAAGCTGTAGGTACTTTCAAGGAGTGGTACATTTTGAATTCAAATTTGAATTATTTTTTATTTTGTATGATTTGTGTATTTTGCAGTATCTACTATATCATATTACATGAAAAAAAATTCTTCAATAATTTCAAAATTATCAAATAACTTTCCAAGACAAACTCAAAATCTGCATACAGCTGTTTCGATCTCATCAGTGCAGCTTATTTAACTCGGAGTCAATTAACAAATTTCTAATTGTTTCCCAATACAAATGGCGTTCGGACTGCTATATGGATAACAATCCATAGCGCCCTCCTCCAAAGATATTGGAAACCAAAAATTTAGATCGAAAACGCAGAATCTCGTCGCGAGTAAAAATACTACTCTGCAACTGTGGCGTATTTTTAAATTTTGAACAATTTTCCTTGTTCACTTTATCTTATATATCAAATTGACCATGGTCAACTTAAATATTTTTCATGATTTTATTGTTGCCTAGGTACTACATAAACTTGTTGCTAGATATAGATGAAAAATGTGTGGCAACAGTCATATTCCTTCTGCTGTGAAACTAGAGTTATTCATCCAAACCAATGATCTAAAATTAACATGAAAATGAACGTTTGATTTGAACTGTTCAAACAAAGCATTCAACTTTGCACAGTTCCAATACGAAACTTAGCACGCATTGAATTTATAGAGGTAGGTACGGAAATATTAATAAATTGATACTTGATATGGATTTCATTCCTACCATTTATATTGTGTATGTTTAAGTGAGCATTCGTGTAAGTACGATATAAAGTTATATCAAAAAATAAATTATTACAGATATATATATATATATATATATATATATATATATATATATATATATATATATATATATACATATATATATATATATATATATATATATATATACATATACATATACATATATACCTATATATATATATATATATATATAATATGAATCTGAGAAAGATTCCCGGGGTTCAATCCGATTTTTTTGAAAGTTTTGTTGACGCTGAGAAGCACCGTTTGTTTCACGACGTTTCGCCAAAATCTCATTTGGCATTTTTTCAAGTGCTGCTGTACGTCTTGTGACTCGACGGCAACTACTGTTCGCCTCTGCTTGTGTCCGGGTTTTATTGAGGCACAAGCAGAGGGCGAACAGTAGTTGCCGTCGTGTCACAAGACGTTACAGCAGCACTTGAAAATGCCAAATGAGATTTTGGCGAAACGTCGTGAAACAAACGGTGCTTCTCAGCGCCAACAAAACTTTCAAAAAAAATCGGATTGAACCCCGGAATCTATATATATATATATATATATAACATATATATATAATATATTATATATATATATATATATTATATATATATATATATATACATATATTATATATATATATATATATATATATATATACAGAGTAAATTGGGTGATTATTCCACGCTGGGTAATACGCCGCAGTTTGATATTTTAGTTTATAAGTGAATAACGTTAATATAAAGGTAACCACCGTGTAAAATATTTTCTAATGTTGAGTTATATATAGACGTGAAGGAAGTTCTAAATAGATTTCCTTAATTCTAATAGGAGTATGCTGAATATTGATTCATAACATTATTTTTCTCTGCCTGAACACTCTGTTATAGGTATAATAAATATGTGTTTTCATTTTATTTGTCATAAGATGCAATATGTGGTATTATGCCTCATCATTTTTTTCTGATGAATCAGAATATTGTAGACAATCCCGTGGATACTATTTTGATCAAAAATCTCCAAAATGTGATTGGCTGCAATGTGTGAAATGTAATCATTGGGTTCACGAGATATGTACTCCATCAAACATATATTGTGCAGATTGTGTTCCAGATCAAGTACTTAGTACTTCTATAGCTCTGAAGACATAAGATAAAATGATATCTATATGTTATTTTGTAAGAAAGAAAGTTTTTCTAAAATTTCGTATAATAGTTTATTTCCTAAGAGAATAGCATGTTGCCATATTACCTATCGTATGATGCCATATTAATCATGATATGGGGTAAAATGGCAACAGTCTATCTTTGTGCATTTTTACTTGCAATCTTTTTCTGTGTGGGAATATGGCAACGAATGACTCTGGATGGATACATATATTGTGTAAGCTCTAACGTGCAGCCATCGTCTATCATCTAGGCGCGTTGGTTATTAGAATGTGAACTTTTAAATTTTATGTTGCCATATTACCGCACATTACTCTACATATATATATATATTATATATATATATATATATATATATATATATATATATATATATATATATATATATATATATGTATATATATATATATATATCAGTGGCGGATTAAAAAAGGGGCAGTGTGGGTGATCTTATTAATTCAACAAAAGATAGCAAATTTTGGTTTTCGACAGTAAATTTGTCTCGAAAAGAGAGATCGAGAATGCGGCTTCCATTCTTTTTGTATCTCCTACAGTTCCGAAATATCCCATACAAACATAGAAATTTGCCCACCCTGTAAGTTCACGTTTAGTTTTGTTTTATTTTTTGAGAAGCAGGAGATAACAGAAGGAAAAAGAGGGCAGCTTTGCACTTATCTGTTATAAGTTTTAAGTGCCAGAGAGAGTTAAAAAGCCTATTTCAGAAGGATTTTTAAAAATATTTTCCTCAAACAATTAAATCTTCAAAGATTGTACCCACAGAACTTCATTAATCCGCTACTGATATATATATATATATATATATATATATATATATATATATATATATATATATATATATATATATATATATATAAAATATTTTTAAAAATCCTTCTGAAATAGGCTATATAATATATAAATATATATATATATATATATATATATATATATATATATATTTAATTAGAGAAATGCCCTAAGGAGAGTAAAATAGTAAATTTTTTCTTGAATTTCTGAAAAGTTTTCAGTATGACTACAAATGAAAACTTTGAAAAGTTTATTTCCGAGGAATAGGCAATTTGGAGCATTTTGCAAACACTAGCTGATTAAAGTTAAACTTAATTTTTTCAACATTCAATTTCAGGGATCATTTGATTAGAGAATTTTCTAATCTAGGTGTATTAATCTAGGTGTATACCTACTATATTCCTCAATATACTTTGATTCAATCGTCTATCTGACTGTTTCAAGTTAGCACATATTAATTGCAAAACTTTCACAATAAAGCAATAATCAATATAGGTATCTGTTCTATATAAGAACAAATGTTCTAAAAAAAATAAATTGACAAACTTATTTTATACTCCACTATAGAATCTCATTTTAGCTTATTTCAATAAAGAATAATATTTTTCCATTTTTCAGTTCGATTCTATATTAATATTGACTTTCATAGAAATCGGGATACATTCCCTTACATACATTCCCGTACTTACATATACTTTATATTTCGCTTGATGTATATTATTTGTTGATTGTACCTTAGATACGGTTGCTATAAACACACTCATTATGCCGTAGGGCGTTATGAGCGGGCATTATGGATCATAACGCCCGCTCATTGTACGAGGACAACTGAAGCAACTTCCATTGATTAAATACTTCAGAATCCTTGTCCTATACGAATCTGGATTTCTCCGGCAATGAATTATTCGCAGCTTTGGCTGCATTTTCTATGATATTCTTGGGTAAATTCATTTTCATTTCCATTATTTCTATAAGGCTACACAAAGAAAGCAGCAATGACATTCACTGAATATGATGACAAAAATATTCACAAACGTCAAAATATCAACAAATGTCATTCCTATGAGAAGGAAAATGGAAAGTATAGGAGCAACATTCATATAACGAATGTTACCCTCCGGGCGTTAGGATCTATATAACGTACTTGGTACATAAATAACTATAAGATTCTCATATCTGAATTTATGAATCGATAAATAGCTGATCCAGAAATAAATAATTCAACATGTATCTTCGATTTAAATGTCGATTACTTCTTAAATTACCTACATATCTCTTTGTTTCAGAATTCGAGAGAACCCACTATCCGGATGTTTTCGCACGAGAGAGGCTTGCCGCTAAAATTGGACTTCCAGAAGCTAGAATTCAAGTCTGGTTCTCAAACAGAAGAGCTAAATGGCGCAGGGAAGAGAAACTGCGAAATCAACGCAGGGGTTCATCAATTCCAGAACATCCAGGATCAACACCGTCGCCAACAAGATTGCAAACCTTCAACAACACCTCCATGTATTCATCTATACATCCACCAATGTCTATAGCAGATAGTTATAGGTAGGATATTATACAAACGAAACATGTGCGTGTCAGGGCGCACGACAGAAGTGATAACTTATACTAATCCAAGTTGAAATAATTGATATTGAAATGTGGGTCTAAGAGCTCTTACAAGATTGTAAATAAAAAAATGAAAAAGTCAGGAGTCTCCTCTGGGATTTGAACCTAGAGATACGGCACACCAGGGTTCAGTACTTAGACCACTCGGCCGTCAACGCAATGTAAAGTTTAGACGCGCGAGTGTATATAACGAGAGGATAACGTATCGCCACGTTATATAATTTAATATAAACCTTCAATACGTAGACATTATTTTATGGAACAAATTTGTAAAGCTTTATTTTTTCATTATGCCATATCTGATTCCTGTCGTAATCTGTTCTTTCATGCATATAACTTATAAAAAATTATTTCTATGTTTTACATCTCACGTTTTCGAGTTGCTTGTACATGAATTAATGAGTACAAAGTAGGGGAAAGCGGTGTCAATTGTAACAGGTGTCGAAAGTAACATGGCCGATAACAAGGACATCTCTATGAATTTTAGTGAAACACGAGTGACAAATAGAGCAGAGAGCTATTCGGTAGTATGTCATTCAGTTAGTTTGACCGTTACGATAACGCCGGCCGTTTAGTAGACGAATGTTTATAAAACGCTGTGAAAGTGAATATCCGAGGTGCCACAAATTGTTTTTTCAAGCTTGAAGTCTTTATAGTGACTATATTTCAAGGTAAGGGTTGGCTTTATTATAGTTTTAGCTTTATTTATCAGTGGCTATTTGTTAACTGCTTCGCATAAAAAATATAGAAATTTAATCAACATAATTCAAGGTTGTAAGGTGTCGATTGTAACACGTGCTAGGGTGTCGATTGTAACGTGTTACAATCGACACCTGTATTTACTTTTCTGATGAAATATTTTTTTACAGCTCACGCTGAAAAATGGTACAACCCGGACCACGGAACGCCGAAAGGGGAATGATACCTAAAATTATTTATGAAGAAGGAGCTAAAAACGTGATTGATAATAATCAATCAGTTAGAAAAATCGCTAAAGACTATGGAATGTGCCATGTTTCATTAAACTGTTTTGTGAATGCTTTACGAAATAACGTGGAGCGTAAAGTGGGATACAATCCTCACAATAAAGTATTTAATGTAGAGCAAGAGTCACTACTTGTAAAATACTGTAAACAAGCTGTCGATTTGTACTTTGGGCTAACTACGAAGGATCTCCGTAAATTAGCGTTTCAGTTTGCATTTGCTAACCGGCTCAATTATCCTCAAAAATGGAATGAAACAGAACAGGCTAGTGAAGATTGGCTAGCAGCTTTTCTCAAAAGAAACCCTTCTCTAACACTTCGCACCCCTCAAGCTACCAGCCTTGCACGCGCCATGAATTTCAATCGATAGAACGTTTCCAACTTTTTTGATAAACAATCAATTGTATTGGAGAGACATTCTTTTGAACCGTAGAATATTTATAATAGGTATTGATGAAACCGGTGTTTCCACAGTTCAAAAACCAAGCAAGGTAATAGCTAGAAAAGGAACCAAGCAAGTTGGCTCAGTGACATCCCAAGAGCGTGGAACACTCGTTACTCTGTGTGTGGCTGTGAATGCAGTTGGTAGTATTATTCCGCCAATGTTTGTATTCCCCCGAATACACTTCAAGGATCATTTCATTAGAAATGGTCCTGTTGGATGTTTGCACAAACTGTAATTCTGATTCTGAAGGATAATTAAATCATTATATTCTTATTCTTTTAATTTTCATTATATTCTTTTTCTTTTAGTTTTCTGTATATTCTTATTCTTTAAATTTTTATGAAATGCTATTTTTATAAGTCTGTGTAAAAAATAAATTTATTTTTGAAACTTCCTTGAATACCCTGTAACTATCCATGACTGTTACAATTGACACCACACTTGTTACAATTGACACCAAGTCGGTGTCAGTTGTAACAGTTGTCGACCTGGAAAATCCATTAACCTGATAACAACATCACTTTTGTGAGTTTTAATTTTTGAAGGCAATAGCCAATTTAGTACATAATCTTATAGAAATGAAATCATCTTTTCAAAAAGTAAGATTAATTTTTAAAAAATTATTGAGTAAATTTTGTTACAATTGACACCGGTCTTCCCTACATATACTTAATGCATTGGCGAATTGGCGCTTGACGTGTCGGAGTGGGATCAGAAAGAGAAGGGATCAGAGAACGGAAAGAAAGAGGGAGAAAGAGAAAGGTATACAATATTCGCTTGTGTTAACTTAAAAAAGTGACTTTCGTCAGTCAGTCTACTTTCGTCACACATTTAGTCTCGCATATTTTTCAGTTTGGTCCCGCTGCGAAATTCCTATCTCTTCCAAGCCGGCCGTATAGAACTTCGTTCCAATAATAATAATAATCACAAAATATAGTATGGTTAGTTCGAAAAAGTTTCTACGGCAATAAATCATTTTCATTTTTAAATCGTAGAATAGTCGGAAGATGGACTGCAATGAACTTTACTTCAGCATGATTCAATTTACTGAATATCTTAACTATTGGATGAAACTATGTGAATTTTAATTGATGAACACAAACAAAAACTGAAACAAAAACTCAATAATATAATACTATCTCTTTCATCAAAAATATTGAAATAAAGAATGGGGCTCCATCACTAAGGTCGTATTTTTCCCGCGAAGTGCATCGCGTCGATATTCGATTTTAACGGATTGAACGGAAATTTTTTTTAAAAATTCTTCTACATTGGGCTTTTTAACTCTTTCTTGCACTTAAAACTAATAACAGATAAGTGTAGAACTGTCCTCTCTTTCCTTGTGTTATATCCTGCTTCTCACAAAATAAAACAATTTTAAACGTAAACTTACAGGATGGGAAAATTTCTATGTATATTGGGTGTTGTGCGATCGCCACCCCAGCCCTCCCCCTTCAATCCGCCACTGGAATATCAAATATAGGAAAATACATCAAGTCAATCTGGTCATTCTGCAAGACATTTCTGTTTGTATTAGGATTGAGTTTGGAAATTTCCAATGATTCTAAAAAATTAATATTAACACCTTTCGATAATTTGGTAGAATTTGGAAATCATCTATTTGTGGGTGCTGTTTTTCTCTTTTGAATCGCTACATGGAAGTGTGTTTTTTGCAGATCTAGTTTTCTTAATTCAGAATTAATATAGTCAATTTCGTTTTTCAGTACAATGCCGGCGATGCCTAACTTTTCTCATGGTGGAATAGGAAGTGGAAGCATGGGTCCCTCAGCAGGATCCTGCTTGCAACAGCGAGACTCTCCAGGTATAGGAGGAACGATGGGAGGCTACTGCATGGGTAGACCTCATGGATACGACATCGGCTTAGGCTATGGAGGAAGGCCGTCCCCTTGCAGCCCCTCTCAGCCTTATCAGATGAATGGTCATCAGTATACAACAAACGGAACTTCATCTACAGGTAAATAATAATGGCCACCTTAAAAAACGACGACATAATAAGTCCAGTAGCAAGATTGCATCGATGTTTTGAATTTTCATGAATTGATCAAACTGTTTTGAATAATGTCTTACCTTATTGAATTGGCTCTAATTTTCACTATTTATTCTATTTAAATTTTTGACCTTATTATTTATGACATTATTAAAGTTACTGCAATGTCTTTTTGAAAAATAAAACAACTAAGCTGTGATAATGCAACTGTTGAGAATAGGTACCGAGAATAATATAAAAAAGTTCCACTTCTAACTTTATCTGTTTTTATATAATGTTTCAAAAAATGAAGATAGTTGTCTTCATGGCAATTTTTGATATTCCTAATTTCCTTTGCTTTCAAAATTAGGTTGTTTAATTTTTTCAACGATTTTTCATCTAACAAAATGACCCTATTCAAGTTGTTCCATCATAATTTGCTCACAAGAGATTAATTTAAAAATTTTATTGCAGGATTAATTTCTCCTGGGGTATCAGTACCAATTGCAGTACCAGGTCAAACCGATATGGCATCTCAGTACTGGCCACGCATTCAGTGACCTTGGTGGTGCTAATGAGGAGAACTAGACAACCATTTATTTCGACACAGAAATTGCAATTTCCTGTTATTCTTGCCTGTATCAAAACTGGAAGAACAAAAATCACTTTTACAACAAATAACGCCTGATAAATTCTCAACTTATTCCATATTCAGAAGAAGTTGTAGTAAGAATTGATGATGAAATTACAATGAACGAGCAATTTGGAAGAAGACCTACTTCTCATGGAATTTATAACTTACCGCTATTTGATACTATAGTACCTCTTTGAATATTTTTTGATTTAAATACCTAGTAAATACAATATTATTCCTTTCGTAGAAAACTGAATAGCTGATACTACTTAGTCACCTTTCAAACATCTTTATGATCCGATAATATCATTCTTATTGCGACACACAATCAATAGTGTGTCTTGAGTTCTGAGTACTTAAGGTAAATTAAATTTGGCCAACTATTGAACGACATGAAAAGAATAACACTTTTACTGCCTATTGGGTAAAGTCGAGTGAGATGGCGCAGCGGTTGAGATAGCTCGTTCAAATTATTTCGTCTATGTGCTTATAGATGGAATGCCGGTTACTTCTAGCCAATATTGTATATGTTCAGTGTACGTTAGTAAAATATCGTGGCCAGTCACTGCCTCATAGACCAAGATCCCAGAGCCGCCAGACATCCCTTATTTTCTCAGTAATAAAATTTGTGGGATGAAGTAGTGCTCGTATGTACTTTCAGTGTATGGATACTCGCTATCTTGTAAAGACGTAAAGACGGAAAAACACTCGACCTACTTCTGTTATTTTCTCACACTTGATTTTTATATATTATGATACTCAGAGAACCATTTGAATACCTTATGCAAGCTGCCAGACCGATCGTATGGGCCAAACATCCCGCCAGACACACATTAAGTTTGAGTATTGCAGTAGGAGCCAAATGTCATGATTCGCCCATTTAAGAGCGATAGTGATTATCTATGCGCGTCAAACTCCCTTCTATATTTACTGTCTAGTCAAGCATGCTCTATGTTTGAGTATACGTACTTTCGATATTATTATTTTTACTTTTAAATGGGCGAATCATGACATTTCGCTCATACTGTCATACTCACACTTAATGTGTGTCTGGCGGGATGTTTGGCCCATACGATCGGGCTGGCAGCTTGCATGAGGTATTCAAATGATTCTCTGAGTATCATATATAAAAATCAAGTGTGAGAAAATAACGTAAGTAGGTCGAGTTTTTTCCATCTTTAGCACCTGATACCTGGAAATTGGCCGTCGTCACAAGATAGCGAGTATCCATACACTGAAAGTACATACGAGCACTAGTTCATCCCACAAATTTTATTATCTAGTTGTAGGCGTTTTTCGAAAGTAATCACTACATGGTGGTACTTTTTAATGTTCAGATTAGTGATAGTTGAAAATGCTGTGCCCAGCTTAGAGCGACAGTAATGTTTCCCTTCATACTTGAAGCTATTCCAGATTATGCCTTTTCTAATGTTCCTGAATTAGCAGGCAATCATGCATCCAACATTACGGACAATGATACCGTCGAAGATACAGGCAAAAAACCTGGCCGAATGTTAGTTTCCATTATGCCGGCTCTTCACGTTGGCGAACTTGTTGGCCAATACGTATCGCCAACATGTAGAGCGGGTGTTTGTGATACATTGGTTTGTATTGGAATTATGACCGACAAGTTGGCGCGAGATCCGTGTGGTGTCGTTTTTTGGCCGTCGCGTCCACACGTTGGTCACACTTTTAGTTTGCTACGAGCTTTCCACGAAATGATTTTTACCCCGAGGCGAAGCTAAGGGTTTATAGTCTCACGACAAAAAGTTAGTAGCTGGTCCGATTTTAAAAATTCCAACGGATATCGATAAAACACATATGATTTCATAAGAAAAGTCTTTTCAAAAATTTTTCCCACACGAAGAATAAAAAAATTATAGCGTTTTTTAGATTTTTTGTCCATAGACGTGTGGTGCTGTCTATAAATCTTAAACCTAAACCGATTTTTACAATAATGAAATAAAATGATAGCATTTAATGTATAGTTTTTTAATTTATATAACACATTCAAAAAATGTTGACGTGGCGCCACCTAGAAATAAAAAAAATAGTAAAAATTATGAATTTCACTCAAAATTTTTATTATATCTCAAATACTATACATTTTCCGATATAGTCATCATGAGGAAAAATGATCTGTGATAGACTTATTAGGCATTACGACATGCACATGCGCCGAGGGGTTTTATCATTCCTAGTGCTACGCAGTAGGGTGTCCGGATTTTTTTAATTTTATATTTACGAGTCATAATTAGTGTTCACAAAATGTCAGTAGTAGCGGTATGCTGTGAATAAATAAACCGCAGCAACCGTTAGCTCCCCAATATCCATTTTAATGAATTGATCCGAATATTGGCCAGTATCGAAGCAAACTGAACGACATTCCAACAGTTCCAACGTGTGGATGCCACCACGAACTCTTGGCGAATATATTGGCCACAACATTCGCCACTATGTTGGCCAACGTGAAGAGCCGGCATTAGTCCTATTCCCTCCACGTTCAAGATGGAGTGCATAATAGTTTGTCGTCAATGGTTACATGAAGACGGCATGAGTTTCATAAACAAGTGTCCTAGTTGTGCAAAACTCAAATAAGTATAGTAGTTTTTGACTTGAACACTTTTTGTTTATTATATTTTGAATATAAATTTATTTTCAGTTCTCGACCCGAATGATTCATTTCTAGTGGTTAGTTGAAAAGTTGTGTATGCGCCATGTCACCCGCATGAATATCTCATTACTTTTTAGTGTGCCATAACACTCGCCCTTGGTGGTAGAGTTGGCTCGCTAAGCCTTTTACTATAATAGTTCCTCAGTTAGCGAAAAACCATTTTTTGTCTTATTTCATATGTTTTTGTTTAGTTCTGTTCACTATCCTCACTTTGTAAAAAATTCGTTATCCTCATATGTGATTTGGTGCACTTTTCACCGTTTCAGAAAAAGCTGTGCCTACTCACCCGACTTTACCCTAAGCCATAGATAAAATTTCGATTTAATTTAGTCCAGATATCTCCAATAAGCTTGGAAAACTCATCACTGATGCAGGCGAAAAAGTTGCACGTTCACGTGCAAATCCGCAATGAATTTTCAAGAGAACCTTCTCATAAATTGCTCCGTTGGAAAATCAGGATTAGTGTATACAAATCCTCTATTATTTTTCAATCGCTGATGTCTAGTTACAAAGCCCAAATCCCAATTCCAAAGAATTAATGTTGAATTATTTATATGTGATCAGTATTTGTACTAACATATATTATTACGATAACAATATTTTGAACAAATTAATTATATTAAATATTTTAATCGACATATCTGATACTAAAATCAAGTCCGTTTTAGAAAAACAAGTGTATGTGATTTTATAAGAATATTTCCATGTGAATATAATTTAGTTTAGTAAATTATAATTTTCTTTGAATATAATTTTTTATTGTGTGTAAATAAAATCATCTTTAGCTAACCTTGTTTTGATTTGTATTGAGATTCATCCGCTTTTTCACAATTTTGCTTGGAAATGTAAACTTACAGGAGAAACTTTCATTGAAACTGTTATATATTGGAGACGAAATTTTGATGAATTACAGAGATAGTTTTTTTGGTATTAATAAATGCAAGTATATGTCAAAATCTTCATTAATAAAATTAATGATAGTTTTCAGAAACCCCCCAACCAATTCGCCTTAAAACTTATCCCATTCAATTGTATAATATGAAACTACCTACTCACAAACTTATTGTTCCAAAATTACCAAAATGTCTAAATGTCAACCCCTCAACCAATTCGTACCAAAACCAATCACATCCAAGATATCTTTCGAAAATACCAACCTACAAACTTTTAACTCTATTACTCCAAAATTGCGACCTTTATCATGTAAAGAAGATTAATTTTTCCCCCAGGGGGTAAACCCAACCAAATCGAACCAAATCAATCCCATTCAAGATATTATACAAAACTACCTAAGTAGATACAAACTTTCAACGCTATTGCTACAAAATTGCGCCTTCTGTCGTGTAAACAACATTTACTCCTCCCCCAAGGGGGTCAACCGATCAACCAATTCGAACCAAAAACAATCACATCCAAGATATCATGCGAAACTACCTATTTGCAAACTTTCAACCGTATTGTTTCAAAATTGCGCCCGTTATCGTGTGAACATATATGTATATATATATATATATATATATATATATATATATATATATATATATATATATATATATATTCATTTTTCATTATCTCCGAAAACAAAAAAAAAGTTATAAGGGGCGAGCCTCCTTCCGTGGACACCCAGTATATATATATATATATATATATATATATATATATATATATATATATATATATATATATATATATATATACCGGGTGTCCACGGAAGGAGGCTCGCCCCGATAACTTCTTTTTGTTTTCGGAGATAATGAAAAATGAATATATTATCTCCGAAAACAAAAAAAAGTTATAGGGGCGAGCCTCCTTCCGTGGACACCCGGTATATATATATATATATATATATATATATATATATATATCTATATATATATAGATATATATATATATATATATATATATATATATACCGGGTGTCCACGGAAGGAGGCTCGCCCCTATAACTTCTTTTTTGTCTTCGGAGATAATGAAAAATGAAATGAAATTTACAGGATCTGTTTAATGCATAAAACTGCATTTTTTGACAGGTAACTCAACTTCATGCAACTTCCGGTTTCACCGGAAGCGACATAAACTTTCGATTTTTAAATGGGACACCTGGTATATTTTCAGTTTTTTTCCATATGACATTTAGAATACAACCATGTATCATTTGTTAGTTTTTGTAACCGTTGTTCAATTTTTTTTCGAAATAAATTTTTATTCTAGAGGGCTATAGATGCGTTCAAATAAATATTTACGTCCTAAAATTACCCTGTTTACCGCCTGGGACCTAGATTTGTGGGCGTGGCTTCGGACTTCTTTTGTTTCAGTTGTGTTGGTCACAGGCTACTCGATGATTTCAAATGTTATTTTAATCTCAATAAGATTCTTCATTTAAAGAAAGTTGTAAGGTTATGGGATTTCCAGTTTTTATCGAAAGTTTTCTTTCAAGCTAATACCTAGAGTGCGGTATCAAATTAATCGTAATAAAATTATCTTTTTTTTTAACCCGACGAGCCACCATGTTGCCATTTGAAAAAAAAGTCGTAATAAAAGTTTTAAAATTATACTTCACATAGCTGGAACATTTTGATCGAAAACAGGAAGTTGTATTTTAACATACATTTTAGGACCGAAATTAGATTTTTGAGCGCATCCATAGCCCTCTAGAATAAAAATTTATTTCGAAAAAAAATAAAAAAACGGTTACAAAAAGTAACAAATGATACATGGTTGTATTCTAAATGTCATATAGAGACAAAAAAAATGAAAATATACCCGGTGTCCCATTTGAAATTCGAACGTTTATGTCACTTTCGGTGAAACCGGAAGTTGCATGAAGTTGAGTTACTTGTCAAAAAATGCAGTTTTATGCATCAAACAGAGCCTTTGAATTTTATTTCATTATCTCCGAAAACAAAAAAGTTATAGGGGCGAGCCACCTTCCGTGGACACCCGGTATACAGACGTGAAAAATCTTGGCCTAGGAGATCTAAAACGTATAAAAAATCTACTCCCGCATCTGGCTGCTTTCCTTTGATACTATTTTGATATGCATTTTCGGGAAAAATACGACTAAAAAATATGAATCTAAATTAATTGATGGATAAATTTAAGATGCGTCAGTTTTTTATTTAATACTTTAGATGTATAATTGATAAATTCATTTCATCAAGATTTTAACATTTCAACCAATTTCTAAATATCTTAGTTTCCTAAAATATCATCTATTTCATCCAAGAGATCATCATCAGCCTTAAAGTTAACATTTGCGTAATCTTCGTCGTCATCTAATAACAAAACTTCTTCAGCCAATTTGTTTGGCAAATGATCTGACTCATCTGAAATATTTTCCGATTCTCTAACTTCCATCGGCGAATCAATCAAGTCCATATTTGAACTGTCCCCCGTATTTTCAACTCTGGAACTTGGTTCATTGTCCTCTTCACGATTAAGGGTATTCTTTATTTCTTCTCCTATAAGGCTTGATTGAGTTTTTGAAGCACAACCTCGCAGTTCATCGATGTCGCCTTCAAAATTTGCTGTAGACTCTGAATGAATCGCCATTTTATTCTGTTCTATTTTATCGTTTGTCCCTATGGTGATATCAGAATTAGCAACAGATGTATTACTTATCAAGATAGAGCTGTCATGTAGTTCAACCGGTGATACTTGCGACTGTACTTTATGTAATTCTCTAGATTCAATTTCGTCTTTACTTGTGCTCGATACCTCATTTTCTGATTCCGTGGACCAAATGGAGGTCTCCATGTTCGTTTGATCAGACTGGCTATCGAGTTCAACTGTTTCCTTCCTTTTCAATCTCTCGGCACGGATCTCCGCCAAAGTTTTTATTTTTATAGTGTTAATCCCTTGGTTTTCTTTGACCGATATACCACATTTCAGTTTTTTTTTCTGAAGAATATGTTCATCAATTAGGTTTTTTTCTGTATAAACGGCTTTGTCTTTCTCTGAAAATATCTTAATGTGATCATCCAATGAAGCGTTTTCTATAAAATTCAATTTTTTTCTCTTCGGTATAGTTGTCTGGAGATTTTCCTCAATAAGTCTCTTTCTCTTCATTTTATGAAGAAGTCTGTGTCTTAAATCATTCTCTGCTTCACAAGCAGATGAAGGATGACTGGATTCTGCAATAATAAAAATAATTATAGTAATTAAAGAGAACTTCTTAGAGAATGTAATATCGAATAAATGAAAAAAAAAAAAAAATATATATATATATATATCAATAGGTGTCCTATTTTATTTCAATCGCACTCAGGGGGCATTACGTCAATCTCAAGGTGGTGAATTTTTCATGCTGAATTTGAAAAAATAAATGCAACATAAAAAATTTTGTAGAAAATACTGAACTACATTCGATTTAAAACAGCTAATTATTCATAAATTCGATGGACGATGAATCAACTCTGCGGTAGTTCATATTTAAATGAAAAATGAATAATAAGTAAAAACTTGTCTAAAAACCACAAACTGAAAATAACTTTTATTCGACTAGTTTGGCCTTTTACAGCATTATTAAGACTGAGTACATAATTGCGAGGACATCGCTTGAAAATATACGTATTTCGGTTCGGTACCTGGGGGTGATAAAATATAATCGGTGTGTCCAAACTATCAGAGATTTAACAGTGGGGAGTGGTTTAGGTCCAACTGGTCATTGAGAAGAATGTAATTATGGGATTTTTGGAGTTTGTTTATTTCCATGGCTTCCAGGAAGTTCATTTTCATACTTTTTCCACAGTAATGAAGAATTTTGGGTTTAAAAGAGGATGAGATGTTATGTCCTTTCGACTCTAGATGTTCCCTAAATGCTGATTGTCCGTTTTTAGATGTTCTTTTAGCCTGGTTTCAAAACATCGTCCGGTCTGGCCTATATATGATGAATTACATTCTTCACAGTCCATTCTATAAATTCCTGTCTTCTTTATTGGATCGACGTTTGACATTTTATTATTAAAAATCATTTTATCCAATCTGCTATGACTCGAAAAAGCAGTATTAAAATCATTATTGAAGAATGTAATGATCTTAATGATCGGACTAAAACTTAATGTCAGTAAATGTAAAGTTATGTCGTTTTCTCGTAGATTGACTTCGATTCACCACGGCTATGCATTGGATGATCAGATATTCTAGATAGATGCGTTGAGTTCAAGGATCTAGGGGTTGTTTTTGACTATAAGCTATCATTTTCAGAGCACATAAGTCGTATCACGGCATCTGCAACTAGAACGCTGGGTTATTTTGTCAGAAACTGGAACAACTTTGTTAACCTCGGCACGATGAAAACGTTATACTATTCTTTCATTCGTAGTTAGGTAGAATATGCTTCTGTAATCTGGTCTCCTCTGTACAATAATTCTATGGTAGACTTGGAGGCTGTTCAGAGAAAGTGTTTGAAGTATATGTATTTCAGATGTTTTGGTCAGTACCCTCCGAGAGGCTTCGACCGCTCTGTCCTAACCATAAGTCTTGGAATTGATGTGTTGCAGTTGAGACATGAGTGTTTTGCTCTAACGTTACTGTACAATAAATTTGCACAATAAAATTGACTCACCATTTCTTCTTAGTAAGATAAAAATCCGCGTACCAAGGCCTGGTCTGAGACGGAGTAATACTTTTTATGTTGATCACAGCAGATTAAATGTTATGTCATGTTCTTCTATCAATTTTATGTGTAATATTTATGATAGGTGTTGTAATCGATGTGATATATATTTTGATGCGCTATCGGTGATTTTGACATGCCATTTAGAACAGCGCACGGAGGTATCATGATTTTTTTTTTAAATTTATTTCTGTTGTGTACATGGGATTATGAATTGTATATTATTTGCTTATGGTTTTAATAGAATTCTTATAATTTTCCTATATGTTAGCATAAGAGTCTATTATGCATATATTTGTATTTATATTTCTATTTCTATTATTTTTCTCTGTAATTGGGTGTAAACCTGTTGGGAATAAATTCATTTATTTATTGTTATTTATTTATTTAGTTAAGAGGGGATGTGCGTATAAGGGATGCTCACAAACTTTTGTTAATTTTTATTATTACTATTGCAGTATGATCCATATACTTAATTGGATATTGATGAAATTTCAAGAAGTTTTGAAACTAGGCTAAAAGAACATCTAATAAACGGACAGTCAGCATTTAGTGAACATCTAGAGTCGAAAGGACATAACATCTCATCCTCTTTCAAACCAAAAATTCTTCATTACTGTGAAAAAGGTATGAAAATGAACTTCCTGGAAGCCATGGAAATAATCAAACTCCAAAAATCCCATAATTACATTCTTCTCAATGACTAGTTGGACCTAGACCACTCCCCACTGTTAAATCTCTTTTTTGGAACAATCGATTATATTTTACCACCCCCAGGTACCGAACCGAAATACGTATATTTTCAAGCGATGTCTTTGCAATTACGACCAAGCTAGTTAGTCGAGTATGTTAGGTACGCTGGCTAGCATTTGGGAGGTCTCGGGTTCAAACTCCGGGGCCGACTGGTCTGCCATGAGTTTTTTTCAGAGGTTTTCTCATGGTAATGTAAGTCACTGCTTCAAACTTATAAGGCGAATGCTGGGCCAGTATTAATCCTCTGAACCCTACCCACACTTCCTATGTTCCATAAATATCCTGTCTCACCTATCCTTAATGCACTTGTACATACAATTGTATCCTCTGATCTGGCTGAAGGAGTTAATCCCAAACTCAAGCTGCCCGCCTCCATGACACATACTTCAGGGAGGAATGAAACACGTGTGTTTCCTTTTTTTGCAATTATGTATTCAGTCTTGATAATGCTGTAAAAGGCGAAACTAGTCGAATAAAAGTTAAAGAGGTATTTTTAGAAGTAAGAAATTCTCGGTTTTTCGTGGTTTTTGAGGATATTTGCACCTCTATAGCTTTCTGCTGGTTGACTTATACTCAGAGTATTGAAAATTTGGTGCGTGGATTGAGTTGATAAAGTGCTCATCGAGGGTTTTAATCGATACATTTTAACGCAAGAAATTTTATGTTGAAATTTCAAGAGGTTTTGAGAATGTATGTGCATGAACGACCTCAGTATTTTTCTCTCACCGCCACTATTTTCATGCAGAAATATCTTGCGTTTTTGAAAGTTTTCAAGCTTTATAGAGATCTGCAATCCCTCCAAATTGAATAGGTTTTAAATAATTTGTATATTAAAAAACCAAAATGAGGTTATAATACGACCTTAGTGACAGATCTCTGCTTCTCCCGCGTTTTATTTAAGGTAGGTACTCTTTAGAGATAAATGTTTTGTTAATTTCATATATTATTTCCAAGATTTATTTGATTCATCATCATTTTTTCAAATGAATTTCTCAACGTCTTCATCATCTTAATACATTTATACATATCTATCTTGTCGATAACACTAGCGAGAGTGGCGCCCTCTGTTAGTCCTACTAATGTATGAATAAACTAGAAAATAGAAATCATGGAGCTGAAAACACGGAAGAAAATATTATTTCAAATACATATAGGACAATAATCTGAAAAATAGAACTCTATCATATATTTCCCCTAGTAGGGCTAGCTAATGAAGGTGCGATCAGCCTATTAATCTCGATTCAACCTTAGGTAGAGAATGTTAAAGTTACTTTGAGGCGGTCAATGCGAACGATTGAAGCGATAGGAAGGCTGTTTCGGTCTTATTAGATACTCCACAGTATCACATTTCAATCGGTCGCAATGTCTGATTCAGTACCCCAACACTAAGCAAATCAAACGGTAGAACTGTTCGTAGCATGTTGAAAAACACAAAACGGCCAGTTTGGATTGCAAAGCGTTGCTTCATTGACTCTCAGTCATCGCCATCGATTGATAAGTGATGGCCAGTGATTTTTTGTGTTGACTGTCTCAATGTAGGTATCTTCAACATTCTCTAACTAATGTTGAATGAAGGTAATAAATAGGTCTATCGTAACTTCATTAGCCAGCCCTAATCCTGATGTTGTAGGGAATTGGTGTACAGAGCCTAGTGTTAAATGTCACTGCAAAACGTCCAAGAGAAGTTAGAGTTGGAGAAAATGAAATAAAGTTTCTGCAATGTACTAAGTTCTTAGGTGTGTTTTTGGACAAACATCTTAAATTCAACACTCATATAGCAAATCTGTCCAAAAAATTAACATCTACTATATATGCAATAAAAGTACTGAGGTTCTCAGAGCAGTGTATTTTTCAAATTTTCAATCAATTTTCATTTATGGCTTGATATTTCGGGGAAATACATCGGAAGCTAAAAGAATTTTCGTTCTACAAAAGTATGCAGTGAGGGAAATTGTTGGGATGAGGTTTAAGGAGTCTTGTCAAGTTTTTAGGACAAATGATCTTACGACTTTTACTGGGTTGTATATTTATAAGGTTTTGGTTTTCTTCTTGCTAAATTGTCACTCCTTTGAGGAATATAGGAATGTGAATAATACTCGAAAAGTCTTGCCATACAACTACCCAAGGCATAATTTAGCTCTAAAAGGAAAAGGTGTTTTATATATGGGTATCAAACTTTTTAACAGTCTGCCTAAAAAGCTCAGGGATAAAAATGTTCTCTCTAGTATTAGGAAAGATTTATATAGCTAAATTGTAAATTGTGAACCATACAATTTGAACGAATTTTTTACATATTGTATGTCTAATCGTTGATCCTAGTGAATTTTATGTTGACCTGTTCTCTACTCATTGTACTTTCTTTTGTATGTTTTTATTGTAAGAAATGAAATGCCTTGGAGAATAAATACATTTATTATATATATATATATATATATATATATATATATATATATATATATATATATATATATATATATATATATATATATATAAATACTAGCGGCCCGTCCCGGCCTCGCACGGTTATTTAACAAAAATTAAAAATTATGATAGACGCACATAAACCCTTGATCGTTGCGTAGAGAGCCGACCCCGCGAGTGAGCACTTCATTTCTTGACATCGACTCCCCTCCCGTACGGCCCGTACCCCAGTGAAGCCTACATTGCATAAGGTGCTGCCTAGCTAGCCGAGCAGGGTGAGCGGCAATCATGCAACTTTTTTCTAATACTTACATTTTTGAACTCGTGATATCTTCCAAATGGAATGTCCGAATTGAATAATTCAAAAAGTTGTATAAAGATATTGAAGCAGTCTTGAATATAATTTTTCTGATAGGGATTAATACCAAGATACAAATAAAGAGCCTTTTCTAGCTGAGTATTTCAATTAAAACTTTAAAATAAAAGAACACTTTTGAGGCATAATTATAATAGTTAGACATATGCTGTCGCGACACTTTATAAATAATGATATGTTCTGCAAAGTCGTAGTACATTATTTTATTCTATCATCAATAATTTTCGCAGCGCACCCGATGTAAAGAATATTTCAGGTCTTTTTTTACACCTTCGGTTACATTATTTGAGTTTTAGTAAGGATCCCTAATCATTTTAAAAATACAATATAGCCCATGTCACCCGGGGAAAGTCTAGCTTCCCAACAATTAAAGAATTTTTCAAATCGGTTCGGTAGTTTCGGAGCCTATTCAATGCAAACAAACAAATAATCAAATATTTCCAAATATTAGTATAGATAAATATATATATATATATATATATATATATATATATATATATATATATATATATATATATATATATATATATATATATATATAATATATATATATATATATATATATATATATATATATATATAATTTGATTTGTACAGCAATAATAGGAACTTGAAATGAGAAGCGACTTTATATGAAAACATTAAGATTTCTTCACAAGCTTTGTGACTATCAAAACATTGCAGGGAAAACAATTGTTATGACATTGACATTATTTCAAAAATTAGTTACTCACCGTGAAATGAAAAATATGCGGCAGACTCTTCTTGAATTCTTTCCAACTTAATTTCTTCCAAAGTTTTCACGTTTGCCTTCTTGATTTTAATAGGAGAGGGAGCCGATTCAGTATCAGATTCTGCAAGAATACACCTTTCAGAAAGACAAAAAAAGTATAATAACACGAAGGTGCATTCTTGCAGTTTTCAACACGAAATTAAACAAAAATTGATACAAATCATATTTATTGTAATATTGTGAAACTAGATACAAAATAATATCAATGGTACCTAGAACAAGATTCTCATAATAAATAAAAATATATTTCATATAACTGAGAAGTAAGAATAAACGCAATAATTTTTGGTAATATTAAACGAGACTGCTATACACATTTCGAGTCATGACAATTCTCTTTGGATTAACATATATTGTTTATTCAAAATGATTTGATCAAAATCAATAAATTATAAGCGGAAACGAACCATCATATTTCAGAAAGAAACTAGGAACCTACTTATGTCACTTGATGAAAGTTAAAGGCCCCTTTCTACCTTTCTAGCATAGCAAATATGTGCAATTATATATAAATGACTACTTTCTACATATTTTTGGAAGTCTAGTTATCAATATATTACAATCTATTAATATGTACCTTCAAAATGAAATGTAGAAGACCTCGATATCATACTAGAATAATTCATCCCATAATTTGAAATTCGAATTGAGGATTCGAAAAAGCAGGACAATAAAGGAGAATAAAATTTTAATTTTATTAAAAGAGTATACTTGATCTATCTCGTATTATTAAAACTTACAAGTGTTTGAAAACAATTGCTCAGCAGGCGTCTCTAGATGAGTGATCGATTATTTTCTCCTATTGCTTTATTTTTAAAAAAACCATGTCTAGTACACAAATACTTCATTTATCATTCGCCTCATCTAATAATCACATTTTAGCGTAAAATAAAAGATGAATCTTGTTTTTTCTCAATCTTTCGAAATCATCAAAATCTTAATTGACAATTTGTTAGAATTTTCAGGAAATATTTAATAGATTAAATAGTTTTTTATTCTTCAGTAAGAAACAAACTAGGGTAAGTGAAACTAACAGACTCTTATTACAGTATACGGAATAACATTTTGATGAATATATATAATGAAAATATGAAAAATACATGAATGCACCTTTTATATTACAATTACCTTGAAATGAATATACATTGAAAGTAAATTATAATATTTTCTAATTACATCAACAATATTGTGAAGCAGAAACTATGACAAAATCATGAAAGATAACCGAAAACAATATAATAAAAAAGGAATCATATTAAAAGAAAATATTTCTGTTCTAAAATTCAAAAGGCAACTTAATCTCATACAAACAATACTTCTCAAAAGAATAAATGTTTGTTATGTAGCATAAAATTCTAAAGCTGCCCAAAAGTACCAGCGATGATATTATTGCAATGATAAAGCCGAGTACCCAAAATAGTCCCATGAAACCGATTTTCTTTAACGCACTATCAGAATTTAGAAAACGTATTTGTTTCTATGAAATGAAACCTCATGTCTAGTACAGTCGGAATCATCTTCCAAACTTTCAGTCATAGTGATTCCACCGAGTTATATATATATAAAGATAACTCCAATGGAGTTGCATGCACTTCTCAAATGAACTACTACGATAGTATGAAGGTTGAATTGTAGCTCATTATACTCTATTTCAATCTTACACTAATCTTGAATAAATAGCATTATATATATATATATATATATATATATATATATATATATATATATATATATATATATATATATACATATATATATATATATATTTATATATATATATATATATATATATATATATATATATAAATATATATATATATATATATATATATAAATATATATATATATATATATATATATATATATATATATATATATATATATATATCAATATATATATATATATATATATATATATATATATATATATATATATATACAGGGTGTCCCACCAGGAACTGCATCGATGGATATATGGAAAACTAAACATAGGAAATATCTGAAAATTTGGCTGTGTACTAATGTCGATGGGGGACATCCGGCTAAAATATTTTCAAGGTGATGGCACTTCCGGTTATACCGGAAGTAGGTATCAGCTTGCTTATTTCAAATGGGACATCCTGTATATTATTACATTTTTGGATTCCTCACAAAATTCTAGATAGATTTTATATATAATGTCCTATAACTATCTTCAACTGTTTCGGAAATATTTGAATTTATTTGTCAAAAATTACGTATGCAGATCGAGTAATAATCATATTTTTCTTCAAAAAAAAACGGTATTACTGCCCCATAAAGATAAATTTCCTAATAGGGGTGGTTCTGTTTTAGCGTAAGATGAATAGTATTTTGACATTTAATATACAGGGTGCTCAGGAAAGTATTACAAAAATGGATGTTGAAAAACTACAAAAAGTCCATTTTTTCAAATGAATACCTACAACTTTTATTATTTTATTCGATTCAGTATCAAAAATAAGGTCGCCTATTCCTAAATCTTATAGTTTTCGAAATATTTGCAAATTGATGGTTTTTGGTTAAAAAAAATGATTTCCTGAAATTTGGTAATAGTAGGCGTGTGATGCCATATTTGTTCTCGGCCAGGTTACCATGGAAACAAATTCCAAAGAGATGTCATTATTCGAAAAATTATTATGTATAGTAAAACAATCATGCCAAGTCGTTTGAATTATACAAACGAAGATTACCTGAATTTGTTTATTATTTATGGAGAGCGTAATAAAGTGATAACAAGAACATGTGATATTTTTGCTGCTCGGTATCCGCAAAAAAACAAGCCATCACCAAATAGGTAAGGTTTAATTTTCTGCGTATTGCTTTTGACAGATCCAACATTTATAAAATTTTGTATTATATTTTTAACGGTACCTATTTGGTGATGGCTTGGTATTTTGCGGATACCGAGCAGCAAAAATATCACATGTTCTTGCTATCACTTTATTACACTCTCCATAAATAATAAACAAATTCAGGTAATCTTCGTTTGTATAATTCAAACGACTTGGCATGATTGTGTTACTATATATAATAAGTTTTCGAATGACATCTCTTTGGAATTTGTTTCCATGGTAACCTGGCCGAGAACAAATATGGCATCACACGCCTACTATTACCAAATTTCAGGAAATCATTTTTTTTAACCAAAAACCATCAATTTGCAAATATTTCGAAAACTATAAGATTTAGGAATAGGCGACCTTATACAAAGTAGCCCTTATTTTTGATACTGAATCGAATAAAATAATAAAAGTTGTAGGTATTCATTTGAAAAAAAGGACTTTTTGTAGTTTTTCAACATCCATTTTTGTAATACTTTCCTGAGCACCCTATATATTAAATGTCAAAATACTATTCATCTTACGCTAAAACAGAACCACCCCTATTAGGAAATTTATCTTTATGGGGTAGTAATACCGTTTTTTTTTGAAGAAAAATATGATTATTACTCGATCTGCATACGTAATTTTTGACAAATAAATTCAAATATTTCCGAAACAGTTGAAGATATTTATAGGACATTATATATAAAATCTATCTAAAATTTTGTGAAGAATCCAAAAATGTAATAATATACAGGGTGTCCCATTTGAAATAAGCAAGCTGATACCTATTTCCGGTATAACCGGAAGTGCCATGACCTTGAAAACATTTTAGCCGGATGTCCCCCATCGACATTAGTACACAGCCAAATTTTCAGATATTTCCTATGTTTAGTTTTCCATATATCCATCGATCCAGTTCCTGGTGGGACACCCTGTATATATATATATATATATATATATATATATATATATATATATATATATATATATATATATATATATATATATATATATATATAAATATATATACACACATTTGTGTGTGTATGTGTGTACATGAAGACAAATTGATATAATGACTAATGAAAGAATAATTTTATACCTTTCAATCTGCCAATTTGACAGATTATTCGGCATTTTTACCTAAATTTCCTTCTTAAATAAGAAAGTTATTTTCACTTCTGCAAATAAATTCTACTATTGTGCAATTTGAAATGCATAAGTTTTATTTCACCTAAGAGCTCTAATTGATATTATAATTATGTAAACTCATTGTGAAAGAACAGAAAAAATATTAGTAGTGAAATGTCTTCAAACCGTATAAAAATTTGCAATATCTATTTTCAAAATTTCACATTTGTCTATTTCAAGTAATGATGAAATTCTGAAAATGGACATGATAGGTTCTCAAAATTCTTTTTTCATAGTTGTCCATTTATATATACTTACGTTTATAAGTATATATTATTTATTGTAGCTCAAATCAATTTCTGAAGTGATTTGTTTATTGACAAACATTCATCTACATTCTATAACAGCTGAAAAATCTAGATAACATTTTATAAAGGCCTAAATATATTTATATATATATATATATATATATATATATATATATATATATATATATATATATATATATATATATATATAAATATATATATATATATATATATATATATATATATATTCTGAACATATATATATATATATATATATATATATATCTGAACATATATATATATATATATATATATATATATATATATATATATATATATACATATATAAATATATATAATTATAATGTGAAAAATATCGAGAAGACATTAAATATCTGAATATTTTTATTAGAACAATAAAGTATTGATTTTATTCATATCCCGTAATGTTTTCATTATTTTATGTTTCCAAAGTAACTATATTTACTTATTAAGTACCTTCAACTTATTTCGTTAACTAACTTGACATAATTCACACTAAATTCTGCATTACTTCTTAAAAACATATATATCTCTGTCAATGCAAATTCATCGAATGTAAACAATACCTAGTTCAGGACTGAAATTTTAAAAAAATATACATTTAGTCCCGGATAAAATTTTGAAAACAGGATGCAGTGTGGCCATTTTTGCAACAAAAAAAAAAGAGTTTTAACAAATATAATCCCACATAAAGTAAACTTGATCAATAAGAAAATCTCAAGATTTTGAAAATAAAAGAAATGCGTAAAAAAACAATTACTTCTATAAACTAAAAAAACAATAGTTTTATCATAAATTCTTTAAAAATTCCATTGTTACCAATAACCCCTTCAAATATCCACACAATATACATAAATCGATTATCATTGCTTATTTTAACGTTTATAAAATAATTCAGTTGTACTCATAAAATTAATGTTTAAAAACAACGTTAATGCATAAATATAACAATAACATAACAACGCGCCTGAAGAAAATTCTGTATTCGACATATTCGAATGAGACTAGTTAATAACAAGCTGCATACCTTCTTCAAAATTCACAACCAAAGAATCAACCGAACTTTTGTAGTTCTTTTCAGAAGCTTGAACAGCGTCATTGGGTTTAACAGTTTGTACACAATCTGAAAAAGTAAACAGAACATTCAATTGCAATTTTTTATCTCTCCCAGAAGTTTGATTAGACTCATAACAATACAAGCTTTCGAAATGTATATACATGCATATATATATATATATATATATATATATATATATATATATATATATATATATATATATATATATGCATATATGTGTTTGAAATATTCTTGCCTGTGGTGTATGTTTACTTATTTGTCTTTTCTTAGCAATAACAGGCAATCGAAGTTTTGAATGTCAACTTTTTAGTAAACTCGTTATAACAACTCAGATGGCCTGTTATGACTATGAAGAGACAAATAATGATAAATGAGAAACAATAAACTTTGTTTTTTATCACTTATTTTTTTTTAATGTTTGCAACTGCAATTTTATAGTACGTTTACCTTTTAAAGCAAAAAAAAATTTTTTTGTTTAATATTAGAGGCTGAAACTGGGTAGGTATCTGCTGAATTATTCAGATATTTTTCAAGACAAAATAATAACTGATGCTGTTTTGAGTTCTGGGTTGGGAGAGTATTCAAAATTAAATAAGAATTATCAAACCATTGAGAATATTCAAATCTTACTCAAATCTAAATTACACGTTTCAAACCATTTTCTGCAACAACTACTATCTAAACTTTGATCAATAGAGAATACATATCTAAATAAATCTATCAAAAGCTGTAATATGTTTTCAAATCATCAATAATGTTATATGAATTTATTCCAGATGTCAAAGAAAGGAAATGTGATTGTTAAAACTATATTGAGTACCTATTAAATACGGACTATGTTCAATACCAAAATACAAAACAACTAAATGAAGCAGACGCGGATCCAGAGGGGGGGAACGTTCCCCCACCTAATTGTTTTGATTGGGAGCTACTTGATTTACCATTGCCCGAAATACCAGTACCTTTTGGCTTTTGAATATATAAAAGTTCCCCCCCCCAAAAGTCGGGCCTGGATCCGCGCCTGAAATGAAGTATTACTCAAAATATATATAACTAGAAATTTCATTGACAGTATCACTTCTCATCAAGATGTTTGTAAAATAATCGATAGGTTGAAATAACGAAATTTTATCAATTTTTCCTCAATTAGAGATATTTATATAGTTCCACCATTAAATGGTGATATCTTCAATGCGTTAAATCAAACAATGATTTTACCTATATTAAAACAATGGTTAAAAATAACAATTTACACATGTTATTTTTAACCATTGTTTTAATATGTTTATTAATTTACACCAAGTATCGGCCCAATCAATCCAAAATTTTACCTATATTTGGTCCAATTCTGCTATCTCCATAATTAGACTGTTTAACATTCTGATGCATGAACGGACAATGGGGTTTCAAACAACCACCAGGCTGTGTTTCCCAATAGCACTGTATCGCTTTTCTATTTTTCCTCAACTCCATATGCCGAAAATTGCAGTGTACATTTAGGCACTTCCCTTCTTTCCAAAAAGAACACATAGTTTCACAACCTAAGGCTGATGGCTCATGTCTGAATGAACAACTATCACCCTGAAGAGATAAAGGATTCAAATTTAAAACATATGGTAGTATTAGAATAAACTTGAATATACATATACAAATATAATTATAAATACCTTGGCACAAGTTGAATAATAATAAAAATAGCAGTCATTATTTCTTCTAGGCGAATCTAAATCTGTCATTTTTTTGAAGAAGTTATCAGCGCTGAAACCAAAACGATATATTTAGAAATAGTCTGAAACATGGATTTTGAGGTTATAAAATAAATTGAAGTTTATCAGTCAGCATGTCCTCGTTCCATAATGGTAATAAAACAAGAATTGGAATTAAGTACTTCCTTATTATGCCTTATAGACAAAATCCTAAATACCCACCAATAATAATTTGATGGCATCTTGAAAGAGTTCTATATTGTCATATGAATGTTATTTGATATTAAAATACCTAAGCATGAAGCAATGCTCAATTCTGAGGGTATACTATAAATACAATAGATTGAAAATTAAAAATCAACTTACAAAAAACTTGGATCTTATCTCCCTTTTTTTTCCGCTTGACAGATGAAAAAGTAATCGAAGTTGAAAATGTACTAAAAATCACATTCAGAAATTCCTGCCGAACATAGAATCAAGTTGAATGTTTCTTTGTGATTAGGGATGATATAGTACATTTGATAAAGCAATGCATCGATTATTCGATTTATATCATATCGAGAAATTCGATTTGTTAATAGCTCTACATATTATACTAGCAACGAAACCCTTTGTTGCTCGGGCCGAAATACATCGTACGCTCAATAGTAATAAAATCAGTTTATCATTTCGCTTGTTAATGATCTATTGGCCATAGCTGTTGACTTGACTGACAAAAAAACAAATGAACTTTGGCTAATAAACCTTCAAAGATCGAAATTTATAGTTTCATAAAATTCTAGAACACAAAATTACATTTGAGTAGAATCTGGAGAAATTTGGAATATTCCAGAAAGTCATCATCATTGTTACACAAATACACACATATTCACTCAACGTCATGCAACACAACTTCGAGTGTAGATAGGTAAGACATTTCAAGCATATACTATCATAGAGAAATTTTTCATAAGGAGCAAATATCGAAATATCATCAAGAGAAAAATTAGGCATACATTGCTCAGAGTGACAAGTGATGTTGCTCCAGAAAAGTCAACAGTATTAGTAATTTACACATTAACTTTTCTTGCAGCCTCCACCACTAATAGCGCTGGCTCTCAGATAAGAGATAAATCATTTAAATGAGACTAATTAACAATTCAGAAAAATGAATCGTCTTTTCCAACAACATTCCTGTAATTTAAATAATTTCTGAATTTCATAAAAACAGTTGGATGTTCATGTTTCTCCAGTTCTAAGTTTATAGAGATTTTTTTTTAATGTGAATTTGACATTTTGTTGGACTATGGTCACACGCATTACTACAAATATTTAATGAAATTTAGTTGTGTATGTTCTGGTATGTTGGCAACTTGCAATGATGTAAATATTTGGAGACATTCCACACAAAAAATAACAAATTTTCCTATATCATCAAAACATTTTACATTATGCCTTTCATTCGGATCATTAGCGACAAGTAGGCTTTCTGCGTCATCCTAGCACAGATTCGTAAATTCTTTAGTGTGAGCAAGTATTATTGAATAAATAAATAATATGCTTTCATTACAATGAAATAAAAACCATTTCTATAAAATATACATTCTGACAGTCTATTTTGTAGCAGTCGAAATTTGTACATAGTTGCTTTGTGTTACTATGGGGTTATAGAACCAATTTCTTCAACACTACTTCTTCCGCACACCTGCTGCTAAACACAGATTGTAGAAACGCACAGGTCTAAAACGTTTTTATCTTATATATATATGATATATTTATATCAGGTCTACAGTTTAACGCCTTATATCAGGTCTACAATTTAACGCCGATTCCGAACGACCAATGGGATTGAATCTAATGTCAACATTTCATGGGACTTCAACAACACCCAAGAGCAAGTTTAGACCCGAACCCATGATTCTCGCTGGGCTACCGGCTACCGAGGCAAATCGTGCATTTAAACATCATACGTAAATCTACGAAAAAACTGTTCATTTCCCCCAATCCGCATGTCATGTAGACTATCTTCAAAAGCTATTTAAAAGACCATTTCACATCTCATTTCCGTCCCCGTTTAAGTCGAACTGTCAGTTCATTCATTTTTGATCATCTCTTTTCACACGATCCGGACCGTTGTCAGTTTTTTTCCAGTTTGACATAATTAGGTATAATTGTCATTTTAAATAAATATCAACGTGATTTTAGAGATCTGAAATGAGAACGGACTTTTTACAAATAATGTCTGTCCATGTGATCAACTCTCCCTCTTCGTATCAGTTTTTGCTTTTTAAACACAAGATGAAAAGAAGACAGAAATGAGAACTGAAATTATTGTGTAAGAAAACCTGTACAAGTGAGTTCATACTACTATATTCATTATTTATTGCATCGCGTACCGTTCTATAGTTCTATCATATGCGCAGAACAGTTATAAGTAACTACTCCATGACGGAAAATAATTCGCAACTGTCCAATCAATATTGACTTTTTAACAATTAAATAGATTGGAAAATACATTTCCTACCATAATTTTATGAAACTATAAGATTTTGCCCATTTTTACCGTTACTCATTGAAAAGTTTTTTTAGTATTGGAATGGGCAGTTTACCCAAAATATTTGTAGGGTTATTGATATGATAGAATAATTTGAGTCATCTGTATTTTTTATTCTAATTATTCAAAAATATTTTACTAAGTGAGATCTGTATCAATTTTTCAAACATTACACAACCATTTACACACAAAAAATCAATGTTTATTTCAAATATTTCTTTTCTTAGACGACCGTCAGACCTATGTTGAGACACTGCTTCAATTTTATTAGTTTACTCGAAACACGTCATAATAAATACAGCCTCATTTTTCCCATCTTATTTGCCCTTTAAGTGACTTTGAAACTTATTCATTCTTCAGTATACATATTTCATAATGGTAAGTTCTATCTGAATAGAAAATACTTTCAAAATTACTTAAAAATGTTTTGTTGCTTTTCCTTATAGTAAGAATATTAGTATGAAATTAGTGAAAATCTTTATTTCAGATGGAACCTATTAAAGTAGTTGTAACTGGGGCTGCCGGACAAATTGCCTATTCTTTACTCTATATAATCGCCAAAGGGGATGTTTTTGGACAAGATCAACCTTTGATCCTACACTTATTAGATATCCCACCAATGATGGGTGTTCTGGAAGGAGTCGTAATGGAGTTGGCAGATTGTGCCTTTCCTCTTCTGAAAGAAGTTGTTGCCACTGCTGAACCTGATGTTGCATTCAAAGATGTTTCGTCAGCATTTTTGGTAGGTGCAATGCCAAGAAAGCAAGGAATGGAACGAAGAGATTTATTAGCAGCAAATGTTAAAATTTTCAAAGTTCAAGGGGAAGCCCTGAATAAACACGCTAAGAAAGATGTTAAAGTTTTGGTTGTTGGTAACCCAGCTAATACAAATGCTTTGATTTGTTCTAAATATGCTCCATCTATTCCGACGGAAAACTTTACTGCTATGACACGGTTGGATCAGAATCGTGCTCAAGCTCAAGTTGCAGCTAAACTAGGAGTACCAGTTGCTAATGTTTCAAATATAATTATATGGGGTAATCATTCATCAACTCAATTCCCTGATGCATCACACGCCTTTGCTCTTATTAACGGAGTGAAAAAATCAGTCCCAGAAGCTCTGAAAGATGACATGTGGCTTGGAAATACTTTTGTAGAAAGTGTACAGAAACGAGGTGCTGCTGTTATTAATGCAAGAAAAATGTCTTCAGCTATGTCGGCTGCTAAAGCTGCAGGAGATCATATGCGGAGTTGGTTTAAAGGTACTGAGGCGGGGCAATTTGTATCTATGGGTGTCATCAGTGATGGTTCCTATGGAATACCCAAAGATATTATTTTCTCATTTCCTGTGGAAATTCAGAATAAAACTTGGAAAATTGTGCCCAATTTAGCAATTAGTGATTTTGCTAAAAAAATGCTTGATACCACTGCTAAAGAACTAGAAGAAGAACGTGTTGAAGCCATAGAAATTATTGGAGCATGACTAGTTAACAAACTCTAAATGTTTGGTCCTACATGAAGAATATACCATTTTCACAGCTCATTAATTGATACTCCCCTGGATATTACCCTACTTTTTGAATGTAAGATCAATTCATCAAGTATATAATTATGGGTTCTGTTATTTTATGTAATATATTATATAGAATTTTAAACCTAGTTTGGATTATACATCAGTGGAATTAAGTAAAAATAATTCTGTATAGTATATGTTACGAGTGACAGCAGTGAAATAAAATTTATTATTTATTAGAAGCTCATATAAATCTTTCTAATTGAATTGTATTAGTATTGGCATTTTATACATTTTCACCTTATTCTTCCATTAATTTTAGTCACTTCAGATAATAGTCATTTGAAAAATTATAATAAAACTAATTAATATTATAATTAATAAAATTAGTATTACTAGAATAATTTGAAACATATATATATATATATATATATATATATATATATATATATATATATATATATATATATATATATATATATATAGAGAGAATGATTCACGGTCGATGATATATTCATTTAAAGAGAATGAGACGTGAAACAGAATCATTCTCAAAATTTAGTTGCTTATATAATGGACTACATAAGTGTGACGTCAAGGGTGGGTGGTCACATCTATCGAAATCGATACAACATATTTTTAGCGCTGCGGCGTTGTCGCATATACCATAAGTACCAAAAACCTTGGTATTTCAAATTACACTGACTGTATATTACTAGTGTTCTTTCGTACTGAACGAAGTGATTTATGTAAATAAAATCAGATAGATCAGTCTAAGCGATCGTTCTTTCGTTTTCAATCAGTTCCCCCCTCCACAACTTAAAAGTGATCGTAAGTAATTATTCTGAACGCAGAATATCTTCTATCAGTTAGATTAACCTCAAAATTTGAAGTTTATATATATTTTAAATTTTTACACAGATATGATGAAAATGACCGCATTCTTTCGGGCATTCAGTGAATGAATGTGCTCTCATTGCTTTCACTTCAATCAAATAAATTTAAGCAGTTCTATCAGTACGAGAGAACACTTTTTGTTGTGCTACTGCTTTTCGAATATTTTTGTATAATGCTTCCCTATACCTATTTTCAACGGTTTCCGGGAAATTTAAATTAAATTGTTTATTTTTCTACAAAACAACCCGAATTAAATATTTATTACCGAATTAAATATTAGTTTGCACCTACGTTGGCATTTTATGTCAACAATGAGCATCAAACAGTGAACTGAAAATTAGGTATATTTTTCAGCTTACAATAATGTATTGCATATTATTTTATGTTTAAATAACTGAAATACAGAAAAGTAGAATTGAGATTAGTGATTTGGTCTGAATACCTCGTATTTATACAAATTTTCATAATTCATATCACAGAATGAGCTTGCAATGCGCAAACTAGGGATAAAATTGAATGAACATGGATGAGTGAATTCTGTTCTGGCGTTTCAGAGTAGAACGGGAATGACGGACGCTTCCGGATTTGTCAAAGGAAAGCTACTATTAAGTAACGAAGTCTGTATTTATTGGTTATGTATAAAATTTAAAATTTGATTGTTGAAGCAGAATATATATATCGATGTATAAGATTAAGAAAAGAAATGGAATTTGAATTTTCAACTCTTCGTAGAAACTTGGATTCTTTAGGTTATTTTCAGACACTTTCGTATGAAAGTGTTCCTCTAGTTGGCAAATTATTTCGTGATTTGAAAACCACCACAACCAACTTGCAAAAATATATGAAAATAGCACAGAATGTGATAAGGGTTTGTATTAGTAATTGTTCCGCTCATCAAGGGTGCCTATAGGAAATGCCAATTTATAAATACACCATAAACTTCCTGCAGCACATGTCAAATACGGTTTTCACAGTATATACATGCTTTTTAGGAAAAAGAAAATGTTGAACTGAGTACCGGACTTCACAAAACTAACTGCTCAAAGCTAGTTAAAGAGTTTAATGACTTACAATTATCCCATTTGAATTACAGAAGTGAGACAGAAAAAGAAATTAAAGGTATGTCCATTATTAATGAAGACATTGGAGAAATATATTTGATAATTTGTTGAACTTATATATTTACTTAATTTTATGCTTATTCATGGCGTGCCAAATGAGTTAAGGAAAAGTAATCACCATTTTCTCATTTAATATTGGCATAAAATATATGAAACTTTTGTAACTCCGTTATGGTCCCCAAATAAATATTTCGAAGTCAAACACTGCCATTGGATTATTATTTCATTGAAAGTGATTGGAAATTTTCAGTTCAAAGTAATTCAATAACACTTTATCAATTCTGTGAATAAGAATAATTACATATTTGGAAGTATACAGTTTTTAATGATTTCCAGTAAAAATGTTTGTCTATGATTTGTACATTTTCTCAGCAGTACACTTATCCATTTTAGTTTTCTACAAATTTTTCTTTCTCTACCTCAAAAGCATTTAAAATTTTCATTTACTTCCTCTAACTTTAACTTATACAAGAATACTTTTTTTTAGAATTAAAAAACCGCATTTTTACATTGAATGAAGAAAATAGAAAGCTAGTCTTAGAAAATGATAAACTAAGGAAAAATGTACATGACACAGAATTAGATCTCATGAAATCAGTAAGCTCAACTAGGAAGACAAATGGTTAATATATGTTCAAATAATGATGGTTTCTCTAAATAATGTTATCAACTCATTCTAGGAAATAATTTAACAAAAAGTAAGACCAACTGTTTATCAAGTGATGGAGAACTGATCGAAGAAAATTTGGAAATGAAACATGAAGTGAGTAATGCCAAAATTATTAAAATCATAATGGATATTTGTATATATATAATCCTCACATACTAGTGCCATTTAAACATGGTCATACTCACCACTGAGGTGGTATCCTCTGTTTTCCCAGAGGAAAGTTGCATTTCCTTTTCTCCAGATTGCTGAGAATAAACATTTGTGACTTATTTTTGTTTCTCGAATACAGTTGCATCTCTGCATATAAGAATATCAGCTATAGCTGGATTATATAATCAATAAGCTTTACTGTGTCAATATACACTTCCAATAAAATTTCTTGAGACTTTTTATCCCAGTTCAAGTTCTTCTGCTTAGGAATATGAACCATTACTTTACTTCTAAATACTCTTAAATGGCTGATATCTGGTTTTCTATACATTTTTTCATGGGTGTCTTTTCACCAAGACCTGTGGCTACTGTCCTGTTGCGAATATAAAAAGCAGTATTAATTACCTTTGTCCAAAATTTCTTCTCTAGCATCTACTAGTAAACAGTTTATGTTCTCAACTACTACTCGAATCATGCATTCTGCAGATCCATTCTGTTCAGGTGTTTATGGGGTACATATCTGATAAAAAATGTCATACTTTCCTAAAAATCTTTCAAATTCTTTACTGCAAAATGCCATTATACCTTCGGACAACTTTCCGCGTCTACTCTTCTTAATTTGATGTCATAGATTGGTCAATAACGTCGAATAATAATTTATAGTTGCTGTTCAACACTTGTCAAAACAATCAATCTTAAATACTTGGGCATTCATCGCCTAGGGTATTAAGCATTATTCCTAAATCGGTTTATCTCTTAACCCCTTCCAATACTGGTACTTGCTGATGGCTCGCTACTCTAATTTTTCGATTTTCACAATTTCGGTCGAACTTTGGTTTGACTTTTTGACGTGAACGACATCAATACATCCCCGTATATTAGAATTAGAAGGAATTATTCAAGATTAATAATTGAATTATAGAGATTGTATTATTGCACATCACTTGGTGAAACGTCATAAAGAATAAAGTTTAAATTTCATTGATTAATTTTTTGGCTGATTCTATCTGCTTTTTCAAAACTTTTTTAGTTGAATGAATTGAAGAAGGAACTTAAAAAGCTACAATGTCAGTGCAACTACTTGGAACCCAAAGGTTTCGATATATCATCGCCAAAGGAATCGGATATGTTGTCAGAAAAGCACTCCCAAGATAAAGTTCTCAGACTTCTCGATGAGGTTCGTAATCTTCAAAGAGAAAAAAATGAGCTGGATAGGAGTTATAAAGGTAAGTACAATTATATTGAAATTAAAACCGGTTCTTCCAATCGATGTCATTACTCTACATTCAAAACCTCATAGCCGGCGACATGCGCGAAGGCGTGGCTAAAGTGACGAAATAATCCCGAATTTACACGACCTGAAAACATTGGTTATCCTACTCAGTTGGTAGCAAGTGCTAGTTGAGATGTTTTCTATGAATAGTGTTGAATGTTTTTAATCGGGATAGTAGATCTGTCATCCGATTTATTTTGGTTATCTGCGCATTCAAGGCCAGTTGCCACGAGAATTTGAATAAGCAGCTTATTATTTAGAAGAAAATTCAGAAATTTGAGCTTATTATAAGATCAAATTTTTGAATTTTCTTCCAAAATCAAATTGGCCATGAAATTTTAATCATTTGAGGAAGATAGTTATTTTCACTTTGTAGGTCAGTCTATCAAAAAATCTAGAAAATTATTAATTCTATGAAAATTATATATACAGGGTGTATGAGAATAAGATCAAAAAATTTCAATGGGTGATGCTGGAGTAGGATTTCTTATATATATTTTATTTTTGCAGTCACAAGATTGAAGTTTGATAGACAAGTTTTACTAATAAAATTACATTTTGTGAGATATTACCCTAGGGTTATAAATCAACTAAACCCTCTGCTATTTTCCAGGAGAACTTTTGTCGCTTTGAAATCCCATGAATGTAGCTCCGCTGGGAGGTTTATTTAATAAATCTTCGATTGTTACAATGAATTTCCTAGTGTATTATTTTTTTTAAATTATATTTTATACAGGCTGCTCCTGTTTCGCGTAAATAAGTTTATCTATAAGTATATCATTCTATGTTTGGCTTATTTTAGAGGCTTTAGCGAAACAGCATGAGGCAATGCGACGGGCTATTCATTTAGCAGAGAGAAATAGAGAGTTGGAAAAAGAATTGAAAGATATAGATCAAATGGCTATTACTGTTGAAGAAGAGTGTAATGATGCAGTCAATGATAGGACAAAAAAATTAACTCGGTAAGTAGCTTTTATACAGTTCCTGAGATTGAATTCTCGCACATCACTTGTTGAAATATCATATAAAATAAAGTTTAAATTTTAAAATAAAACGACACTTGACTTAAGTTTCACTATATTGAAATATTTAGATATTGTATTTAACAGGAAAGGACAGTCGATATGTTTCGAGTTATGAATTCATTATCAAGACTAACTACAGGAGAGTATTACAATCTAATTAAATAAAATAGACAATAGCGAAGGTGATACCTGAATATCAATTTGTTCATTCACAAGGGATAATTATTTCGGAACTATTTCGAGAAGTTCAAGACATTTTTCTTTATTACCTGAAGGCAACAATAAAAGTGTATTTTTAAAATACACGAAATTATTAAATTTGAGTGGTGGTTTTGTTTTGTAAAATTTACTTTTTATGTTCAACACGAATGTTTATATTCCTTCCTGTTTGTCCAATATAGAAAACAGGACATTCGTCGCAAAATATTTTGTTAACACCACTGTTTTCTCCGATGTTAGATTTTTCTTTATTATTGACCAAGAATTACTCCAAGTTACTTTTATTGGAACAAATAGTTTTTACGTTATTTTTCGATAATCTGTTACAAATTTTGTTACTCAAATTCTGCACATAATTTATTGGGAAGTATTTTTGTTCTTCATTTATAGTTGTATATTGAATGCAACAGATTCTTTAGTCATTTTTCCTAATGAGCTTATCGATAATACTTTCATCGTAACCGTTATTGGTGGATAATAATTTCATTGTATCAACTTCGATTTGAAATTTATTTTCCGGTAATGGAATGGTGAAAAACCCATGTATGAATGAATAAAAAGCGCTGAGTTTTGTTTCGAAGTGTTGGTTACTGTCATGAATTGAAGTATCTGTGAAGGTTCTTTTTCTATTAATGTTGAAACTGAGGGAATTCCTAGAAAACTGAACGTCTAAGAAATTCAAGATGTCGTTTTCGTTTTCTACTTTTGTAAATTGAATCTAGTTGTAGAAAGTGTTTATGTATTTAAAGGAACTATCTTACTGCGTTAGACTTATGTTTAAACTAGAATTATTTCAAATTTAATGGTATATTATACAAACAAGAAGACGGATTGCCCATGGGATCACCGTTATCGCCCTTGTTGAGTGGAATTTTCATGAATAATTTATAAAAAAAGATATTCAATTCTGAACGTTAATAAAGTAGGTTTTCTTGCTTGAGTGGTCTATTATTGCAAAATCAAATAAATTATGTTATATTTTATCTGTTAATTATGGAATATAAGGCAAAGGATTATTATTATTATCATTTATTGTGATTTTCTGTATAATTGATGGTTAGGTACTCTTGAAATGCAATGTTCTTTTTGAAAAAAATTTCTACGCCATTTTCTGACAATTTCATTGTTTTATAAAAGAGTAATCAAGAAAATGTAAGGTGTTGTCTGTTGTACAATTTTTGCGGAGAAAATTGTAATTTTTCATTGAAAAAGAAAATATTTGTTAACATGAATTCGATGATATCAGTACAAGGTACAGAATACAATAGCACTTACACTTCGACGAAATATTTAACTGAGATATCTAGAGTAATAACATAAATAAATGCAACAGAAATAATTTCAGAAATTTTATTACAGGGTTGAATTGGCTCTTAGGGATGCACTACTGGAAATTCAAACGTTGGAGAAGACTATTTCTAGCATGAAAAAGGAAAAATGGGAGTCAGAATTCAATGATGATGTTGCCAAAACTGAAAAAAAGCAGATGCACGAAATGTCTGAAACCAATAGCAATAATGTGAATGATCAACTGAATAATATGAAAATAATAGGTACGGTGTAAATAAGGAAAAAATATCCGGTCAGTACAGAGATTTCATATATTTTCTGAGGATTGAAATTGCGGATAAAATATCTTCACAAAAAATTGTGAAATCATCTTATACTACTTAAGAATTTGCATTTGGCTGTCTTGAAAGTTATGAACTTTAATATATCATATTTATAAATTTTCACAAAATATTTTTAATTTGAACATAAAATATTCCAATATAATAATAATAATAAAGGACTTCCAACCTCAGCGAAGTCAAGGTAAGAGCTTCTCCACTTTACATAATATGCATCACACATTTCCAATATACTTGACAGATCCACTTACAAAATATATAAACAATTAATTTACACATCACTTTAACACTTCATTTGCTTATCTGTTGTCCATTTGGCATTGCAAGATATATATATTTTTTTATTTATTTATTTTTATTTATTTGCTTGCTTGTGTTACCTGCATTACAAGTTATTGCAAGGTAACAATACAAAAAATAGAATTTTTGTATCTGCAGAGATGTATAACATCTGTACGCAGCACAAACTATGGCTTAAAACTAGCTTATTTTAAAAACTTAAAACTAAAATACATTATGTATATATAACATTTTATTTGCTTATTCCAGTTTTTATTTCATGCTGTCTATTATTTTTTGATCTTACTATTCAATTTATGATAGTTGTTCCTATTTACTTATTTTTATTAATTAACTTCCTTTTTTTTTTCATTTATGAATATTTTGTACTTTTTTTTATTTGTTTATTACTTAATATTTTGAGTTCATTTGGAAGTGAGTTAAAAGTTTCAGTTGCCACAAATTCTGATATTTTTTTACCTGCTCCCAATGTAGGTTTGGGTAGTTGTATAGCTTTATTCCTTGTGCTAACATTATTGTCTAGATATCTATTTTTTAGTTCTTCATAATGAATAATTAAAGCTTGCAAATTATATTTTTCATTAATGTTAAGTGGTAATACATCATTTTCTTTATTATTGTATACAATTTTTACAATCTTTTCATGTACATTGACTAGCGGAATCAGTACTGTTGCGCTAGCACCACCCCATGCAACAATTCCATATGTAGCTTTACTATAGTATAAACCAAACATAATAGCTTTCAAAGAATTAAAAGACAATATATTTTTTAATTTTGCTAGAACATAAATTAAATATATAGTTTTATTTATAATTATTTTTACTTGTTTTCCCCATCTCAAGTGCTCATCTATTATCATTCCCAAATACTCAGTTTCATCCACTCTTTGGATAGTATCACCATTTATTGTAATGATAAAGTTATCAGGTTGCATGTCTACGTAGTTGGAAAAAGTCATACAGACGGTTTTTTTACTATTAAGAACTAAAAAGTTATTGTGTAGCCAAGTATTCAATTTATTTAAGATCAAATTAAGTTTATTTTGTAATGTTATCCAATTGATATCATGGTACAAGAGGGCTGTATCGTCAGCAAAAGATAGAATCAAGATATTATCATTATTTTGTATTGTAAAAATGTCATTTATATAAATTATAAAGAGCAGTGGGCCAAGGATAGTTCCTTGTGGAACACCAGTGTTAACTGTTTTTTCATCACTGACGACGCCATCGATTTTAACCACTTGTTTTCTATTGCTTAGGTAGTCTTTAATTAATAATTAATAATAATATGCTTTAACATAATATTTGCAGCCTGTACGCTTATCCTTAAAACTTTGCGGAATATCATTGTATCTTCTTCTTCAAGTGCCTTACTTCTCTACAACTATTCGTGTTGTGCGTGATACAGTGATACACGAATAGAAGGGACCTACAGTTTTACCATGGTTCCGAACGTCTTTATAGAGAGGCTTTACAAGGCAGAATACTTCTCGGTGGTTTGCCATTGCCTTCCGAGAGGTGGCTCCACGTTAATTCATTGGTTCGGCCGGGATTTGATCCGCCGACGTTCTGTTCAGTAATCCAACGCACTGACCACTGAGCTATGGAGCCACATCATTGTATAACTTAGCACAACACCAATTAAACACATGCTGTCGATCTTGGAATGGTTGAATGTTAAAAACCTTCTTAAATATAATGTACTGGTTTTGGTTTCAAAAATAAAGTATGGTATCCTTCCTGAAAACGTACTAAATATGTTCAAGCGAAACTGTGATATTCATGGCCACAATACAAGAAATAGAATGAACTTTCACCTGTCTGAGACAGGCGTGAAAAGACAAAACTCTTTATGTCATAAAGGTCTTCAAATGTTTAACGAGTTACCAATCAGTGTGAAGAATCAATCATCCCTAAACAAGTTTAAATCATCACTGAAAGAATATTTATTATTAAATCAAAGACCTTACTAGTATTAATTGAAATAAAACAGACTTTTAAATTTAATCTAGTATATTTTGGTTAAGTTTTATCATAGTTTTTAAATATTTTATTTTTATGCTTTATTTGTGTCAGAAATGTGTGAATTTATGTAGCTTTATAAGCTAAATAAAAACCTTTAAATTTGAATTTGAATTGGATTTTCTCATGTAAAACTTTTCATTGTTACAATAAGAAACGGTCACATTATTGAAGCTTATTGGCCATCATAATCGCCAAAAATGCTGGTATAAGATATTTTAAATTCCTTTCAGAACATGACCTGAATTTGGAAATTGATCGATTGGTGCAAGAAAATGCAGAGCAAAAACGAATTATTGCTGTAATGGAAAATAAATCGGTTGCAGCGCCAGCTGCGCAGAATGCGGTGAGTAAAACTTCGAAACATAACTTTTTAAATAGTTGATGGAATCCGTCGTTACTACGTGATAATTTAACATGATAACTCAACGTTTGAGTTTCGATATATATAGAAAACCAACTTTCACGGATATATGTATTCCGTCAGATTCAAATCATCCTCTTTCCTATAAACATTCAGCTTTTAACTCAATGATCCACAGAGCGTTTTCAATTCCATTTTCCGTACCAAATTTAGCAAAAGAAATTTCTACTATAAAAATAATTTCTTCAAATAATAGTTTCCATACAAGTTTGGTAAAATAATATAATAATAATATATATATATATTTAGCCTTCTGCTATTTTTACATCACAAAAATATCTATTTACATAAGTTTTCTTAATTTACATAACAATCTAACTATGCAAATACATGTCAAGTTTCCTCTTGAATACTCTCAAAGTAGGCGCACTTTTAATATTATCAGGCAGATCAATAAAAAAGCGAACCCCATCATAAAATAATATTTTCTGCAAGTTAGTAGTCTTCACCAAATAAATATTAAAATCATTATTCGACCTCAAACCATACCCATGAAAACTCGATCTTACCTCCAAATAAGATTTTAAATAGCTAGGTTGACTATTGTGTTCAATGTTATACACTAATATTAAATTTGCTCTTCTGATGAACTGCCCGACATCAAGCCAATTTAGCCTGTCCAGCATATTTTTAATAGGAGTATATTTATCACAGTTCAATATAATTCTCGTAATCTTATTTTGTTGCAATTGCAATCTATTCAACTTTTCACTAGTACAAGATATTAACAATGAAGAAACGTATGAAAAAAAGGGCATAAAATCATGGTATTATACACTAGAATTTTAGTCCATTGAGATAAAAAACGCGATATACGCTTAAAAACCCTATTTTTTTACCAATCTTTTTGCATAAATACTCAACATGACTGTTAAAACTCAACTGTGGTTCCAAGATCACTCCCAGATACTTAATTTCAAAAATAGTATCAATTTTTTTCCCCTCTAGATAAATCAAATGTTCCGATTCATGAAATTTTTGACAATTAATCTTAGATCCGATAACCATACATTTAGTTTTCATGCAATTCAATTTCAATTTGTTTTGACACAGCCATTCATACAGACATTGTAATTCTACATTAAGTACAGGAACTATCTCATCAGCAGTTTTTCCAGAGACTGATATGAGAGTGTCATCAGCAAATAGGTTAACAAATGAATTTTTGAAGACCTTATACATATCATTAATATAAAATATAAACAAAAGCGGGCCCACCACGCTTCCCTGTGGTACACCCCATCTGCTTTCTCTCATCTTAGAAACATAACTTCCAAAATGATAAACAAGAAACGTAGTCAACTAGCGTACAACAGTATATATCCTCAATTAAAAGTAGAAAAATTCACATCTTTAACATATTTATATATATATATATATATATATATATATATATATATATATATATATATATATATATATATATATATATATATATATATATATATATATAAGATTTCACTTCGAAATTTGAAAGTTCAGGAGTTTATAGGTTGATTTGTCCTGTATGTAAAGGAGTATATATATATTGTCTATTTAGGTACCTTCAATAATTCTTTTCCACTCGTAAGCGAAAATCTATAATTATGTATTCAGTGCTTAACTCAATCTGCCCGGTGATGGTCTAGTGGCCGAAATTGCAATCGCAGTGTTACATTTTTCAAAGTATTTTTGTGATAATAAATGTAGTAAATTTAAATTTAGTTTTTGTTCATCTAAACATAACAGTGTTGAACGTTTTGGAACTTTTTTATCCATTTTTTTAGACTAGTAAAGGACCTGATGGCGACGGCAATTCCAGAGCAAAGAATCGTTCAGCTAATTCTAAGTCAGCTAAAAAATTGAAAGGTAAGAAAAATAAGCTCCAGAAAAAAGTCAAGAGAAAAGGTAAAGAGAGCAAGAAAGTAAAGCGAAACCCGAAAAAAAGAAAAAATATAGTTAAAAATACCAAAAGTAAAAAAATCTCCCATGTTCCTGTCAATTCCCCCTCCGATAATAAAATGAATAACGAAACGAACAAATATTTCCCAGCAGATTCTTTACATCTTCCACCCACTGACACAGCCCATTCAGATTTCTCAAAAATACTCGAATCTTCTACTCAAACTGACGGTCAGTTTTTGCCGAACGAAACGGATCAGCAGCCCACTTGCGCTCACTTCAAGAAACCATTAGCATCTTGTGTTTGTGGCGTTCCAAATCGGATTGAATGCTGCACCAATCAAACAAGTCTGACGGATGCTTTCCGCAATGGCTGTTGCAAAACGATGTGTCTCCGACATTTTCAGGATTTGTTGAGAAAGGAAATCGAACGTTACCATTGTAGTAAGGTGAGTTTAAATCAACTTCCTAATTGGCAGTTTCTTTAGCTCGGTTGATGTTTTAACTTGCAGTACTTATGATATGAAACTCCTTTCTTTTCATTAAATTAAACTTAAATCCTCTGGTAGCTGTAAAAATGAAGATTATAATTTATTTATTTATGAATGAGGAATAACCCAAAACAGTACTCGCAGAAAGGTTATTTCTCGAAAATGGTAAATCTATATAACTCTAACAAGAGTTGGTGATGGATATAACAATCAATAATGAATTGAACACATGTAGTGAATGAAATCAGCGAATTAATTTAGTGAATGAAAAGAAAAACATCAGAAACACAAATCAAAAATACACTTATACAATATACACACAAATACCAATCAACATCGGTACCAGATTGAATGAACATAAAAAACCATAGCAAAATTAATTACATAAGAAATAATAATTTTTAAGATTTAATCAAATAATCTGGACCTTTAAGAAGCATAGAGATTATGTTGGCCAGCTCCAAAAACTTACTAATACAATACAATAAATTTATTCCCAAAAACATTACAAAAAATGTACAATTTCGTCAAACATATTCATTAATTTTGTATATGGTTCTGTCCAGCAACAGTCCGATAACTTTCTTCTTAAAAATTTTTCTGTCCATTAATTTGACTTCGAGCGGCAACCTGTTGTAGAGCCTCACGCAGTCGTAGTTCACACCCTGCCGGCTGACCTCAAGTCGGTGATATGGTATTTGTATGTAATCTCTTTTCCGGGTTGAATACTCATGATTATTGCCGTTTGCAACAAATTTATCTCTGTTGTCATGGACATATAATACACATGACAAGATATATAGGGATGTTACTGTCAGTATTCCTAATTTCTGGAATAATTCTCTACAGCTTGTTCTTGTTGGCTTTTTACATATAATTCTCACACATTTCTTCTGTAATTTCAGTATGGTATCAACATTTGCGCTGCTGCCCCACAATATAACACCATAGCTGATTCTGCTATGGAAATCGCTGTAGTACATAGTGAGAGCAGTCTCCACTGTAGCTTCCTCCATGAGTCTCTTGATGCCATATGTGACCTTTGGCAGTTGTTTGGCTAGTGTCTCTATATGGTAGTTCCATTTGAAATTTTGTTGAAAGAATATTCCTAGAAATTTTATGACTTCTTTTTTGGCTGAAGTTTGGACTGTGAAAGTCATTTTTTGGGTTTTTTCATCATTCGTCAGTAATTTATTTCTACTGAACCAAGATTTTGCTTGAATTAGTGAGCTTTTTGTTTTTTTTCAACATCATTTATATTTGGACCATGGTTCAAAATACTTGTATCATCTGCAAATAAGCAAATATCGGTGCATGTTATATTCTGTGGAAGATCATTGACGTAGACAAGAAACAACAGTGGACCCAGCACTGAGCCCTGTGGTACTCCACAACGAATCGTCTCCATTCCTGATGTCTCCCCATTCCATATGGTTATTTGTTTTCTGTCATTTAAGTATGATTTCAACAGTTTGAGCATATTTCCTCTTATGCCATAGCGTTCCAGCTTGCTAAGTAATATTTGATGGTCTACACAGTCGAATGCTTTTGATAAATCACAGCATGCGATTTGACTGATTTCTTTTTCATTCAAGTGATTGTATAGTTGTTCTACAAGATTGACAATAGCAGAAGTTGTAGATCTTTGCTTTCTATAGCCGTGTTGTTTGTGGCTAAGAAGCTTATATTTATCAAAAAATTTTTTGAGCCTGTATTTAAGTATGGACTCTAATACTTTAGACAGTGCTGGCAAAATAGAAATAGGTCTGAAGTTTTGCGTGTCATCTTTGCTTCCCTTTTTGTGTATTGGAGAAATTTTTGCAATTTTCATCGATGTTGGAAAAATACCCTCAGAAAAACATTTATTAATGAGACTTGTGAATGGTTTTACAATGGTGTCAATTATTTTCTTGAGAATCATAGTACTATGTCCATATATGTCTGTTGTTTGTTTGGCTTTAATTCTCTTAGTTGCCTCCAACACCTCCCCTTCAGTTATCACAGAGAGAAAGAAGGTATGTGTATTTCTTTCAACTTGTGTTTTCGAAGAATTGTCGACCAGTTGCTTTTGAATGTTAATACCGATTTGTGAACTATATTTATTGAAATTTTTGAGTCGGAGCAGTGTTGTCTTTTACTTGCTCTAATTCCTTTGATAACTGTCCACATTGCTTTTTGAATGTTATCTGCATGCTGTATGTACTGATGATTCGCTTGCTTTTTAGCTATCTTTATTTTCTCCTTATATTCTTTCTTGAGCTTTCTGTACATGATCTTTGTATTTGTGTGGTTTGTTGATCTTGTGATGACTTCAACAGCGTCAAGCGTACTTTTGAGTTCCCTCAACTCTGTTGTGTACCAATTAACTTTCCTTTCCTGTCCTTTTTTCTTAATCTTCTTGATCGGACATGATGCTTCGAATTCTTCGTTCAGTATTTTCATGAACTGGTCAAAAGCTTCACTTGGCCTCTTATCAGTTAACTCCTTGTTCCAGTTGATATCTGCTAACCTGGTGGTCAATTCTTTCAGGGTTGATTCATTAATTTGCCTCACTTCTTTTAATTCAGTTTTATTGCTATTCTTTGTTGGATGTTCTGTTAGAACAGCAAGTACTTGTGCTTTGTGATCTGAGATGTGCGGTTCATAGGTCTCAGAATGGTAATTTTTGTTATTAGAAAATATATTATCTATACATGTTGAGCCATATTCTGTTGTTCTTGATGGTTCCTTGAAGCACGGCAGCAGTCCAAAAGTACTCATACCATTCAAAAGCTCCTGACTTGGTGGATTGGTTTATATTGATGTTGAACTCACCACCGAAATAAAGATGCTTTTGTGGATATCTTCCAGTAACAAAATTCAGGAGATTATCCATCTTTTCAAAGAATATTCCATTGTTTGCAGAGGGCGGCTTGTAAACACCCACTATAACTGTATTTAGTTTATGTATTTCAATTGCACAGCATTCAAAGTTGACGTCTTCAGCTAGGCTGGTGGTGATTGTTAGTACCTTTGATTCCATATTTTTGTCAGTTATAATTACTACGCCTCCATGTTTTCTATTAACCCTAGAGTAATCTGCTATAATTTTGTACCACATTAATGTCTAAATATACCCTAGGATTCCCCACTGATTAATATAAAAGCAGTTATATAAATAGATAAATTGTTGGATTAACCGGTTGTTAGCCCGAAACATATATTTCAAGTAAATATAGCAATTTTAGTGAAACCTATCGAAGTGTTGTACTTTAGTTGATTCATAATTTTTTCAAAATGTTCCACCAAGTGTTAAGCGAGTAGTCAATTAACGTTATTACAGTTTGAAATATAATTGATATTGTTCCACATGCTTTTTAGCAAAAAAAAATTACAATTATATGTTATTAAAATTTGCCCATACAGGACTGATGTGTTATATCTTTATTCTAGGAATGTTATGAGCATAAACATTATCATCTTTATTTGCTGGATTATTATGTACATAAACGTCTATTCTTAAATTTTGGATCATTGTATCTGTACATATATATCATAAGGTCTGTTCGGCAACAATTATTTGTTCAAATTTTCAAGGTTTCACAACTCTCGATATAATTGTTAATCTTAGCACATATTCACAAATAATTCTGGTAAAAGAACATATAATTTCAAACTATTGCAGTAAATAACGCTGACATTTAAGAAATCTAATTGTCTTGTTAATGGTTTAAAATTTGTTTATCGGGATTTGCGTATCTTTATTTGCGTTTCTTTGAAATGATCTCTATTAAATTAGCTTTGGAATCTCTATTGAATTACCTTTGAAATTTTTGGAATTTCTTCAGGAGTCCATGATGGGTGATTGTTCTCGATGTCGTAAATTGCAACAACAATTCAACTTTATGCAACAAGAGAATAGAAGACTTTCACAGGAAAAAATTACTCTGATGTCAAGATTAGAAGCTACCAGAGATGATAACGAAATATCCCTTAAATGTAATAAGGTAATTAATTCAATTATTTTTTGTACATAGTCAAATAAGATACTTTTTAGTTACTGTTAAAATTTCTTCGTTTCAGTCTTTATGCAAAAGAACGCAGAGGGAAAGGGATTTGTTCAAAGCTGATGTAGCGAGATTAGAAGAGGAGTCTGATTGTCTCAGAGATAATTTGAAGGTATTCAAATATTCATATGTTAAGAAAACTTTTTATTTTGTCATTTCATGGTCATTGAATTTGACAATAAAGATTTTCTGTAAACATAAGTAGTCGTGCATTTTATTGCGTTAAGACTCTTTTGACGCACTTTATCAGAGTGAATAATCTGTGAATCACTAAGTTTGCAAGTTTGTATGTTTCAGCTGCTACTGAGATATGCCGACTTTTTACCCCGAGGCGAAGCTAAAGGGGTTATAGTCTCACGACAAAAAGTTGGTAACTGGCCCGATTTTAAAAATTCCGACGGATATCGATAAAACACATATGATTTCATTAGGGAATTTGAATAACCACTTTTTCCCAACGAAGAATAAAAAAATATAGCGTTTTTACCCCGAGGTGAAGCTAAATTCTCACTACACAAAGTTGGGATCTGGTCCGATTTTAAAAATTCCAACGGATATCGATAAAATACATATGATTTCATCAGAGAAGTTTCGTTCCCAATTTTTTCACAACGAAGAATAAAAAATTATATCGTTTTTTAGATAGGCATTACGACATGCGCATGCGCCAAGGTCGATATGTACGAAGTCCTACAAAACATGCGTCGAAGTGCTCTGTGTGCCACGGTAACCAAGCGACGTTGATAGCTTAAGCTTGATTCTGCGTCTGTGTCTGCTTTCCATCCATAGTAGGCCAAGCTACAGAGATTTAGAGTGAGCATTTTGTGCAAAAAGTGTTAGAAGAAAGCCAGCTCCGCCTTTGTCTGTAAAATAGATCCATATGATATAGTGATATGTTTTTCACTCGACTTTATTATTTATATCTTTGTTATTAACAATTTTATGCAAAGTTTTTTATTTTTAGTTTTCTGCTTATAAAATTGAAACTATCAGAGTAATCGTGGTGGTGTCAATAGACTTATTGTAGAAGATGAAAAGACGAAAAAAATGAGAGGTCGGACGACTCGATCAGACCCTTAGTTTAAGAGAAAATCGGAAAAAACCGTCCAAAATGCAGTTTTTTCAAAAATTTTTAACTCGCTTATTTTTTGAGTTGTACCGTAGATCGTCCGGCCAGTATTAGTTATTGATATAAACTTCATTTGTGCGAAGATCAGGAACTGTCCGATTCATAGTTTTTGATCTGTGGCCATTTGATTATGTTACTATGCAATTTTCCAGCAGACCTGAATGCGAGAGGTATGGTCCGATTTCAATTTACAAAAAAGATTTTGAAAGTAGAATTCTCATAGTTCAAAACGTTCATCTTGGTTTTACATGGAAACGCTGAGAAATATGTTAAAAATAAAGCTGAACATGACGAAAACGGCCGAGCGCGTGAGAGTAGTTGAAGAGTGGGGGTTTACAATTATTATCTGACAACGTTTAGAAATTACTGTCATGTTCAAAATGCCGACGCTTTCGAATGTCATACTTCTCCTTGCCTGCTGCTCTACCCCCACTCTTCAACTACTCTCACGCGCTCGGCCGTTTTTAGTCATGTTCAGCTTTATTTTTAACATATTTCTCAGCGTTTTTATGAAAAACCAAGATGAACGTTTTGAACTATGAGAATTCTACTTTCAAAATCTTTTTAGTAAATTGAAATCGGACCATACCTGTCGCATTCAGGTCTGCTGGAAAATTGTATAGTAACATAATCAAATGGCCACAGATCAAAAACTATGCATCAGACAGTTTCTGATCTTCGCACAAATGAAGTTCATATCAATAGCTAATACTGGCAGGAGGATCTACGCTACAACTCAAAAAAGAACCGAGTTAAGAATTTTTGCCGGTTTTTTCCGATTTACTCTCAAACTAAGGGTCTGATCGAGTCGTCCCACTTCTCATTTTCTTCGTCTTTTCATTTTCTACAATTAATCTTTTAACACCATCTCGTTTACTCTGATAGTTTCATTTTTATAAGCAAAAAACTAAAAACAAACGCGATTTTTTGCATAAAATTGTTAATAACAAAGTTATAAATAATAAAGTCGAGTGAAAAACATATCACTATATCATATGGAACTATTTTACAAACAATGGCGCAGCTGGTTTTCTTCTAACACTTTTTACATGAAAAAATCTCTGTAGCTTGGCCTATAGAGATATCTTATCAATTTGATTCATAATTTGCAGCAAAATGAGCCGGGATAGGATATTCAAATTCGACAGTCAAACAATGAATTTTTTTGCTAAATTTTCACTGATTTTATTCGTAATATCGACTTATTAATACATTTATTGCAATTTTCCTTCATTTCATTCGTAATATCGACTTTCATTGTTATTTAATTTATATAATAGGTACATTCAAAAAATATTGACGACATGCACATGCGCCGAGGGGTTTTATCATTCCTAGTGCTACGCAGTAGGGTGTCCTTCATTTTATTGTAATTCTTAATATATTTAGGGTGTTTTTTCAGAACTATCACCTGAAATATCAGTTTGTTGTAGAATAAAAAGACCATGCTTTTCTACCAACATATAATAGTGAAACTATTTACTGTTATTCAACTCTAATCTTTGTTTGTTGTGTGAAACAAACATAATATGTTATTACATTTTTCAGGAACTATGTGAGACCAAGAAGATAGAGCAGGAGTCTCTTCGTCAACAAGTACATGAGTACGAATGGAGATTGAAGAAAATTGAAAGCGAACGCAGCGAATTGATGAACACTCAAAATTCGAGAACAGCGCAAATTAATGCAATAGATAAAAAGAATGAATTTTTGGAGGAAATGCTTCGTAACAGTCAGGATGATTTGAAGAATCAAAAAATTCTTTATATCCAGTTGAAGTAAGTGTTCTAAAAAAAATATAAAATTATCGTATCGTATATCATATATAAGGCGTTTCTTTACATTTTTGCAGAAGAAATAACTATAGTTTCAAATGATAAAATAATGCCTTGCCGTTTTTGCAAAATTACGAGGAAAAGTATTTCTGAACATGTATGAAATAATAGTTATATTATTTCAGAATAGATGCTATTTATCTTGACTCGGCTACGTAGAGAGAGAGAGAGAGAGAGAGAGAAAGCTTTATTGTCATATAAAATTACAAAATTTTGTAGACAAAGCACATATAAAGAATTAAAAATAAAATTTAACAATAATAACTAACCAAACAAAACACACTTTCAATAGTAGACCAATTTTCATCTCGCCATTTTCATTGAGTTTTTCGCCTCTAAACCTACACTACGATTTTAATTTTAAACCTTACAAATTACCAAGAATACAGAAATTAATTGACATTTGCCAACAACGATCCTCCGATTGTCAAAACAAGAATCCGGTGCCTTTTTATTGCCTTTGCGTCTACCATCGCGGTTTTCCGATTTGTCTCGACCATTGTGGAATGTCGACAAGTCGACGCTCTCGAGCATGCGCAGATGTGAGCAAATGTGTCAGCTAAATATAGGAAAAGAATTGATAGGCATCTGAAAATAAGAATGCAGCGCCAATGTGGCCAGTCGTAGAACTATAAATATTGACATTGGAATATTTATCTTGTATTTGTTGTGTGTTTATTTGTGTTTTTGAAATATAATTTCACCATAAATATAAAGACTTCTCAGGCTTCTTTAGTGAACAAGTGTGTTACTGTGTATGTATTTTAATTGCTATTGAGGCGGTAGGTGATTATCATCATTTGTTTTGTAGCCAAATTGAGAGATATCTTTAGGTTAGATCATGAGATGAATATCTTAATTCTCTGATTGACTCGTTCAAAGTGTACTCTAGCAGCTGCTATTTTGGCATTCAACAATGCTTCTTCTGTAGTCAACTGTTTTTTGACTTTGAAAAAAATGGTGGCCTGATCAACTTTATTTTAAACTGTTGACAAATATCATCTATCAAGAAACCTTTGTCCACCATAATAGCATCCTGTGAGCTTTCTAACTTAAAAATTAAGTCACTTTGTTGGAAAATCGTTTTATCAGATGCTCTTCCCCCATATGGTTCACTAATATAAGTAATTAAACCTCCAGGAGAAACACCTGTCATGAATTTCACTGTGTTATTAGATTCATACTGAGAGTAAAACTTGATCCTGCAGCAAACTCACTTTGGTTTCTGTATAAAAATTTCTGTACAGATCTAAGATGATTCGAGTATTTTGAAAACTTTCAAAATATTTTGGCATGTTTTTCTGTATTTCAGAATATTCTGAGAATCTTATGACACAACTAAGAACGCTACTCATAATGGGTAGCATTTCATAAATATATTTTTGGCATAATTCTTGTAAAATGCCAAATACAAGAGATAATGTCACATATGTAAGGTCACATTTCAATTTTGTCAATACTAAAACAATACGCTGTTTGATTGTTAATCTATGAGACCGTTGATCACTGTAAACAGATTGTACTGCTTTTACTATTGTATCTAATAGTTTTATATTATTGAGACCAGTGAAACTGTTTAGAGCACTATCTGTAGTTATCAGATCACACAAAGTAGAGACTTTAGGAGTATTCCTTTTTCTCTTCTACACAAACACGATATTTATCACCAGCTGGAGGAAAAGCATGGAAATTCACATTTGAACATTTCTTTTCCCAGGAAGAACACTGAGGAACTGAACAATAACGATTCGAACGACTCATAGCTTTCAAAATGATTGCAAATAATAAATATTTGTAAAAAATCACACAAAAACAAACACAAAACAAAGGAGAACGTAAGAACTATGTCAAGATCTTTAGTTATTCTGATTGTCACCAGGCGGCGTAGCGCTTATTTTGATTCGCCTATAGTGTCTATTTCTAATAATGCATATTTCTTTCGAAAAACTTTTCTCTACAAGACAGGCCCAAGGAATTCATTTCTAATTATTAAATTTGTTTTTAATTTAGTGAGATCTGATTGAGAACAATTTGATTTAGTAAGTTGTTTTAATTTAATAAGATTATTGAATATGTCGAAAAGTATTTTGTTTTGTATGTGTGTGTATGTGCTTTCCTTTCAGTCAGTTAATCAATTATTTTAAATAATATTTTCTGTTGGATATGCTCTCGCCCCCCTTTAGTGTGCTCGCTCCCCCAAGGGGGGCAGGCTCCACAGGTTGAGAATCACTGACGTAAACAATAACTGCAGATTTGTATGTATGATTGGTACTCAGACTATAACACATAAATAATAGTAATTTTTTTATGGTTACGTACCCAAAATACTAAGACTTCGCTGTCTGTCCGTCCGTCTGTCTGTCACCTGCCTGTATTTCAATAACCGCGATAGCTAGACAGTTGAAATTTTCACAAATTATGTATTTCTGTTGCCGCTTCAACGACAAAGACTAAAAACAAAATAAAATGAATATTTAAGGGACCGCCCATACATCAAACGCGATTTTTTTCTCCTTTTTTTGCCGATATCAATAATGGCAACAGGTAGTTACTTGAAATATTCACAAAATACTCGGTTGTATTTTTACTTCAATAATAGATAATAAAAACAAAATAAATATAGTCAATGGTACAACCCTTCGTGCGCGAGTCCGACTCGCACTTGGCCGTTTTTTCTATATATAACGTTCTTCGAAGTTCTTCTATGAGATGATTTCAAATTAACACATCTCAAGGCAGTATAATATAAACATCTTTACTTTACATATTAGATGCTCTTATGATGCAGATTGTTTCATACAATTAGGCTGGTACCGGCATTCATTAAAACAATACTTGGAAGTAATTGGAATGTGATTGGTATTGGTATTGGTAGGTGTGGATGGTGACCGATGCGCTGCGACCTTATTAGATCTATTGTGCCCCATCTTCTTCTGCTTCTCGATGTGTTCTCGTTTTACAGCAGCCTCTCAAGCCTCAATACCTTCAGGAATTTGAGGATTTTAAGGCGGTCTATTCGTGGTATTTCTTCTACAGTCAGCTGGTATGATCCCAGTGTGTTTAGTCTTTCATGGTGCACAGCATAGCACTCCATCAGTATATGGTGGGGTGTTTCTGGACGTTCCTTGCAGAATCTGCATTTGCTGTCCCCCTCTAAACGTAGCTTCCTTAGGTGTTCTTTGAGTCTGCAATGCCCCGTAAGAAATCCTGTGATTGTCTTTAGACTAGTTTTGCTGAGGTTTATCAGTGTCTTCGATCTTGCTCGATTGAACTTTCCGAGGAGATCTTTGGCCTGCCTCAGTCCTTGAAGCCTTTGCCAGTATGTTGCTCTCATTGCTTCTTCAGCTTTATTGAGTTCTTCTTGGAAGTAAGATTTTCCAAGTCCGCAGAAAGGTTCTGGCCCGATTAGTGGCGTTGACGCACCCTTTCGTGCCAGGGTGTCTGCTTGTTCATTACCCTTCACTCCGACGTGCCCCGGCACCCAGAGGAGGATCACTTTGTTGTTCCTGCCCAGATCGTTTAGTTTGTCTAGGCATTCACAAACCATCTTTGAGTTGATCTTATAAGAGCTCAACGCTTTGATGGCTGCTTGGCTATCGGAGAGGATCGCAATTTCCTTGTTCCGGTATTTCCTATCGAGGTTGAACTGAATGCACCTTTCTATGGCGTGAATTTCCGCTTGAAAAATACTGGGGAACTGGCCCATGGGTTCTGAGTATTTGGTACGAGGCCCAACGACTCCTGCTCCAGTTCCTTCGGGAGTTTTAGACCCGTCCGTATACCATATTATGGTATTCTTCTCCAGTGCTCGAATGGATTCTATTCTCCATTCCTTCTTGGTATTTAGTTCCGTTCGAAATAATTTCTTGAAACTAAATTTCCTGGTAATTTCGTCAGTTGGGAGGTCAGCAAGGTGTGCACTTCCGGTAAGGGTTGAGTCCCTTGTACCGTATGCAGCACCTTTGAGTCCAACTTTAGCCAACCTGAGGTTTGCTCCCCAAGCAGTTCTCCTCACCATGATGTGGAGAGGAGTGAGGTCCAGAACGACATCTAGTGCTGCTGTTGGAGTCGATCTCATTGCTCCTGTTATACAAAGACATGCTAGTCTTTGCACTTTTTCCAAGGTTTTCTTTGCTGTGGTGAGTTCGGTTCTGCCATACCACACTACTGCTCCGTAGGTAATCATAGGTCTCACTATCATGGTGTACATCCATCGCAGTATTGGTGGGTTACAGCCCCACGTTTTTCCTGCGATGTTCCTGCACACCATCAGTGATGATTTTGCCTTGTTAACGATCTTTTCTACGTGCATGTTCCAGAGTAGTTTTGAGTCTAGGGTGAGCCCTAGATACTTCACAACTTGCTGCCATTCTAAGTCTGCTCCGTCGAGACGAATAGTCCTTAAGATTGGAATGTGATTTCAGTTGTTCATAGTCTGTAGTTTCTTTAAAATCATATACCTTATTAGTGTAGTCCTAAAATCCCTACTTTTTATATGTAAATAAATCCTCGGTTTCATGAGTATCCAGTTATAAAGCATACAACGCTATAAATATAAAATATATTTGTATAGATTTTTTAAAATATTTATATTATATAAGTGAGGTAGGACTATATACTTCCAACTTCTTTCATTCAGTGTTTTTTTCATAAAATACGTTAAAAAAAGGAATAATATGGAAGATACATTTTTGTTACAGAGCTTTGCATGATCAAACTGATAAAGCCCTATTCAATACACAAACACAATTGAATCAGTTAGAACAGGAACTGGCTTCAGCTCGGAACACTATTGAAGTTTTGAAAAAACCGAAGGTAGAAGATAATTTCCAAAGTGCAGAGGTAGATCTGAACTCTATGAAAAGGCAGTTGAATAAACTAGATCGGGAAAAGGATGATTTATTGGTAAGAACTTATAAAAACAGTTATGAACGTGTTACAATTGCAGTTGGCACAAGGCACCAGAATTTAATAAGATGAGATTAAATTCTCGCATATTATAAAGAATAAAGTTTAAAATTTAAGTAAAACAACAATTGGCTTTAGTTTCACTTTATAAAATAATGTCCTGCTTTCTATATTGGACAAACAGGAAGGAATATAAACATTCGTGTTGATGAACACAAAAAGTCAATTTTACAAAATAAAAACACTACTGGCTTCTCCGAACATTGTATCAAAGTTAATCATTTCCTGGATTTAGAAAAAAAAACCAATTGTTGCATTCAGGTAATAAAGGAAAGCGTCTTGACCTTCTTGAAATTCTCGAAATAAGTTCCGCCCATTATAGTAAATTACCCTTTGTGAACCAACAAATTGATTTTCAGGTATCACCTTCGCTATTGTCTGTTTTATAAAATTAGATTGTAATACTTTCCTATAGTTAGTTTTGATAATGAGTTCATAACTCGAAACATGTCCACTATCCTTTACTGTTAAATACAGTACATAATTATTTTATATAGTGAAACTAAAGCCAAGTGTTGTTTTACTTAAATTTTAAACTTTATACCATAATGTTTATTATATTTCTTTCGTATAAAACAATCTACTTATTGAATGAAATTGATCATTTTGTTCATTTGGTTATATGGTATTTAATTTCTTTTAATTTGGAATATACTCTTGTGTTGTCTATATGTTATATATATATATATATATATATATATATATATCTATATATATATATATATATATATATATATATATATATATATATATATATATATATATATATATATAATAATATTTATTTAAAAAATTATCACAGATAGATCAGGTACATATGATAAAATTGAAACATGTCAGACGAAACCACAGTTTAATGCTGGATGGAGCAGTAATTATAATATTCATTTAGATGATAAGGCTCTACATCCAGGATAAACTTACGAACTTACTTTGAGTAAGTGTGAGTGATAGCTTTGACAGTTGATAAGGAATCATTTGTCTTGTCTTATTCTGATTCTTGAAGCCAGAAAACAGTTCTTTATGTTTATAAATGAATAGCAAAGATCTAAAAAACAAGCCAGGTACAGTCAAAATATTATGCTTTTTAAATAAACCTCTACACGATTTCCGAAAAGGTAGTCTTAACATCGACCTCGATGTCATTTTTTGAGTAATAAATAGGGAATTAGTATGTGGGCTGTTGCCCCAGAATATTATTCCATATGACAACAACGATTCAAAATTTGCAGAGTAAATTGTTTTTAATACATCTAAGCCAACTTGATGCTTCAAAACGTTAATCGAATACAAGACAGACAGCAGTCTCCCATTCAAGTAATCAATATGTTGACGCCACTTCAAGTTAACATCAACATGGACACCCAAAAACTTAATAGACTCACTAGTTGTAATATCATTATCAAGAACCCTTATTGACAATGGAAATGAACGACGAGAGCGATCGGTATGGAAAAAGATAAAGTCAGTTTTGGTAATGTTTAACTTTAAACTGTTATCACCACACCAGGAAGTTATAGACTCTAAAGCATCTTCAGCCCTACTAATAACAGTGGCCAAATCATCGTCAGAAACTATGATGTTAGTATCGTCCGCATACAAAGAGAACCTACAAGCCAGATCACCAACCACTTCCGGCAAATCGTTAATATAAATCAAGAACAAAAGCGGTCCAAGGACACTCCCCTGAGGAACAGTAACATCATCGGATATACAAGTCGCTCCATCCCGCACCAATTCAACTCTCTGCTTCCGATTACTGAGATAACTTCTAATTAATAGAAGTTGATTATCTCTAACGCCATAAGCCTCCAATTTCTCCAATAATTTTTCATGATCAACACTGTCAAACGCTTTAGACAAGTCTAGAAACATACCAAGTGGAATGCATCCATCCTCCAAGGCTTTTAAAATCTCACTCAGGAGTTGAAAAATGGCGGTTTCAGTGGATTTTTGTGCCACAAAACCATGTTGATATTTGCTGAAAACATTAAACTTCCTAAAGAAAGAAATCAAACGGACGGAGAGGACTTTTTCAAAAATTTTAGAAATTTTAGTCTTATATATATATATATATATATACATATATATATATATATATATATATATATATATATATATATATATATATATATATATATATATATATTATATATATATATATATATATATATATATATATATATATATATCTATATATATATATATATATAATATATATATATATATATATATATATATATATATATATATGGATATATATATATATATATATATATATATATATATATATATATATAATATATATATATATATATATATATATATATGAAGAGATATATTCGCGAATGGAATTTTAAATATCTTGCACAAACGATAAAATTTTTTTTTTCCAGAATATGGTAGATTCCAAAACCGAGGAAATTGCCACATTAAGGAAGAATTTGAAGAGTAAATGTGAGTTGATCGAAACCCTAAAAGCCGAAAATAATGACTTACGAAGCAGATATGGGTGAGTGTATCTTCATTTATTCGTTGGACTAACAAATTAAAATGAGTAACGAGAGTATTATTTGAAGAAAATCTTATCAAATAGTGCAAAATAAAGATTTGGGTGTACTTGTAACCAGAAATGATGTGAGTAGAATACAACTGTTATTTAGACACTGCATCGTTTCCGGTTCGATACAAAAATTTTTAACTTAACTGCAAATTATGCTTCAGGAACCCATTTGGTGATATCGTCTTACATGAATTTTTGTCTACTCCTCATCACTCTCCTCATAAGGGGTCATCCATAAATTACGTCACAAGAATTTCCGGTTTTTTTTACAGTTTTTGTCACAGCTGGTCACATTTGTGAGACTCCCCTCACCCAAGTGTGACGTCACATATTTTGCAAATTTTCATTTGGAAATTATTGAATGAAAACAGCGGTTCCGAAATCAGTTTTATTTCCATTTAAATTAGTTTTTAATAAAATTAACATCGAATCAAAGAATTAACGAAACAAAAAACGATTAATTATATTAATTAAAGAATTTAAAACAAAAAACAATTGACTTTGTTAATCAAAGAAATTAATAAAACAAAAAATATTAATAGAATTATATTAATTAAAGATACAAACTTAATAATCTCTATTAGTTCATGGACTAATAGATTTTTAAATGTGACGTCACGAAATTCAGGACCCCTCCCTCCCCCTTGTCACATAATGTCACACTTCGTCGACCCCCTCCCTCCCCCTAAACGTGTGACGTAATTTATGGATGGCCCCTAAGGGATGAGATATTATATTCATGGTTCAGCTGGGTATCCACCAAATGGGTGTGTATGTTATGGAGCTACACCTAAATGACAAGGTACAGTGAAAAATTTAATTGAATATTCAAAAACTGGCTTTATTGTCACAGGATCATCTTCCGAAGTATATTGTTTTCCCTTAGAGCCTAGATAATAAAATTTACTATCATGAGAGAAACAATTGCAAGGCAAATATTTTCGTATTTCACTTTCAGTTCTAATATTTTCAATACAATACAAAAAGTAGTGTCCAAATTTCAATCAGTAAATTAACCGTTCCAAGCTTTTGTTGTATGGAAGGATGAATATTTAATTCTTCCTATCCTTAAAATTGATTTATTAAAATGAATATTTGGGTTGATTACACTACCAAATATAACTTGAACTCAAAATATAGGTATGTTTCCAGATACTGTTACTGCGCTGAACTAGGGGGTTAAATAAAACCAAGTGTTTTAATTTTATTTATAATGTTCGACTAGGTCATCAACGAACAGTGGATACACTTTATTAACAAATCTATCAACTTTTGACTTGCACAAATTTGTCACTCGACAAGAATTTAATAAATAACCCCTATTCATCGACTTTAGATATTTTTTATGTTATATTCAGAGTTTTTGATTCTATTTTGGCCTAGACTAGACCAATTAGCTCGAAGACTTCCATATTTATAAATAAGTTGGAAAATGATATGGTACATTGGATATGTATGATTTTTTATATTGTTTCCTCTAGAAATACATAAAAAGTTAAAAACAATTTGATAAATCTTCAACTCATTATGTAATACGTTACCAATTCGATAAGATGAGATATTTATTCAAGAATGACGCTGTAGCTGAGTTCTCAAAATATAAAGAAGCCTGAATCCTTCTATCTAATTGTCTGCCATAACCAAAGTCCTGCCTTTAATACAGAGTTATCTACCACAAAGATGCAATGGATAAATCCACTAAATATAGCTACTTAGGGTATCCGCACAACGCGCCTGGATGGTAGAGTTAAAAACCGCTAGATACTCGCATGTCGCTCCGGTAGATTGTAGCTGGTCATATGGAAATCAACCCGTGAAGTGTGCAGATATGTGGTTAAAATGGATGATTCAAGTAGTGACAATGATGATTTCTATTTATTCGGAAACAATGCTACAAAGTGGTTCTTAAATCAAAAAGCTGAAAAAGTTAATGTTTTTAGCAAGCCCTTCTTTTTTTTTTTTTTTTTTTAAGAGGTGGGACGTATGCCCTCTCACACGCGCCCGACCTCCGTACAATTTGGCTTCGTCAACTTGGACATTTAGCCATCAATTTACTAAATGAGGGGAACCACTTAAATCGGACACATACAAACACCCAGGGATACGGTGGGAATCGAACCCACCAACTCCGTCAACGAAGACGGCATAGCGTTACCTATACCTCTCCGCCACGGAGCCTCCCAGCAAGCCCTTCATTTGTATAGATTGAAATTCTCAGCAATTATAATCTTTCAACTCCTTCCTTTGTATGCCTACTATTACCGACACTATACAATGCAAAAATGTTCATTCGCTTGCAAATGTAGTAGTACTAAGAAACTGCTGTCGCAAACAATTTAATAAAAATAGTGATATAAAATACAAAGTGGAGTGTTTCTCATTTATATTTAAAAAATGTATTATCACAAAGTACCTAACGGACAAGTCCATCCAATATTTAGTATTTCATTTCTGAATACGAAAATATTCTACTTCTGAACAAAACATATAAATTTTTCCACGTCCATTCCGCACGCTGGTCGCTGGTAGCTGGTAGAATGCAAAATGTTGTTCTTCCAGCGACACAGCCTGCTAGCAATCGACCGGACCTGCGCGCACGTACGGTACCCCGTAAGAAACTACGAAGATAAGCCAGGCGACCAGCTAGGCTACCATCTACCATCCAGGCGCGTTTCGCGGATACCCTCAGACAACAAGATAGTTTCCCTATTGAAATCAACTTCTTAGCTAATTTCTGTTTTATATAATTGTAAGTTTTGATTCCATTCAACTGATCTTGGACTGCGCTGTAGTTATTTAATAGCTGAGAGGTTTGAACCTCGTACATTGAGGTTCCTTCCTAAAAGTTTTTCGTGCGGCATGAGACATATTTCATTTAATTTTTTTACAAAAGCAAATAACCTGGTGTCAATGAAAAAACAACAAATTTGATCAGAATATCATACAGATTCCTCCAAAATAACGTATATTTATGTATTTGAAAAAAAATCAGTTAGAGAAATGCTTCAATATCCCATTGGCATTCTCATTTGTACAATCTTCATAATCTATACATAAAAATTAGAGGAATTCAATCACCGAATAATTTTTATTGAATTTTTCCCTGAGTTATTGATCTATGACTTTTATTAAGATATTCGGCGATGAACATGATCGGCGCTTCACATTTCTCTTCATTTTTTTCATAAATTCGTTTGGAATATCCTGGTAAACATTCGCATATTCCTTCTTTACCAAAGCTAGCCCTTTGGGGTATCAACCAAGATCCACTTTGACAAGGACCTTGTGAGTATAACTTATAACACTTCTTCCGGTACCTAATCCATCCTTTCATACAATTTGTAGTTTCACCGTCATTCCCTTGACAGTTTTCTCTTTCGCAAACACACAAGCCGTTGTAGGATACTCCGTCCACAGATGGCCTCGTTCGGAAATCGAAAGTTATTATTTTTCCTTCTTGGCATGGGCCTCTCGTACCTACTCTGTGGCATGATTGATCCTCGCTGAAGAAGAGATAACCTCTCTGACATGGTTGTTTGATGCAGCTTGTGGTATTCACTAGGATATGATGGTTTGGACACGGACCTTGTGTGAACGGTCGGTAACACGAAGAGTTATTTAAATATCTTATATAATCTTTTTTACAATGGCATTGGGCAATTTCTCCGTTTCCTGCTACTGTGAATACTTCTCCTCTTTGACACGGGCCAGTAGTTTCTGCAAAAAGAGTGTTTATTTTAACTAATGATATAACGGTTTATTATAAGATATGCGTATCAAAGCAATAGTTTACGGCAGGCTTGGAGGAGATAGGGATTTTGCTGCGGGGCCAAACTGAAAAATATGAGAGACTAAAAGTGTGACGGAAGTAGACTGACGAAAGTAGACTGACGAAAGTCACGCTTTTAGTTAACACAAGCGAATATTGTATACCTTTCTCTTTCTCCCTCTTTCTTTCCGTTCTCTCGTCCCTTCTCTTTCTGATCCCACTCCGCCACGTCAAGCGCCAATGCATTATATGTACTCATTAATTCATGTACAAGCAACTCGAAAACGTCAGATGTGAAACATCGAAATAATTTTGTGTAAGTAATACGCATAAAAGAACAGATTAAGATAGGAATCAGATATGGCATAATGAAAAGATAAAGCTTTACAAATTTGTTCCATAAAATAATGACTAAGTATTGTAGGTTTATATTCAATTATATAGCGTGGCGATAAGTTATCCTTTCGTTATATACACTCTTGCGTCTAATTTTTACATTGCGTTGACGACCGAGTGGTCTAAGTACTGAACCCTGGTGTGCCGTATTTCTGGGTTCGAATCCCAGAGTTGACTCCTGGCTTTTTTAATTTTTTTATTTACAATCTCGTAAGAGCTGTTTATAGACCCACATTTCCATATTAATTATTTCAACTTGGATTAGTATAAGTTATCACTTCTGTCGTGCGCCCTGACACGCACATGTTTCGTTTTCGCAAATTGTGGTCCTTCTATATTACCCGATGGAACTTCGTTCCTACCTGGTGTCCCATGACACCGTTTTTCTTGTTTCTCACGGACCACACTATAATTTATTTTATTTTATATACTCGACCTAAAGATATTAATTCTCGAGGTTTTGCTATTTATTTGAAACTGGAAGTTATGCAAAAGGTTAACGTCTAAATAATTATTTCATCTATAAGTTCTAAAGGCGTATTGATAGTTATCTAGAATTATACAGGGCGTCCAAAATCAGGTTTCCTCTAATGACTTCAAACAGAATTTTCTGTATCTTATAGCTCCATCATGTTATATATTTATTTATTTATTAGTTTCTACTTTTCCTATGTTTTTTGTTTTCGGAGAAATTTCAAATTTTTTTTTAATTTTCTATAATTTTTCCTCTGCAATGGCGTAATATTTCGTATTTAATTTACTTCGACATAATTTCATTATTTTTCAAATAATGTACCACTCGGACATTAAATAAATCACATAATGTCACCTTGACATCCTTTTTCTATCTTATAATCAATATTTTTTCGTGATCTCATACTGTTATTTTGATTCAACGGTATTCAGATGACAATTTAAAAGTCAGTGTTAACGGCCGCCAGCCGTTATAATTTCATAACGGCCGTTAAGTAATCACTTGTTCAAATATTTATTTCAAAACATCATTCTGCTTACAATAACAACATTGAAATCTTGGTCCACAGCGAGTTGGGAGAATAAACCTCTGATTTTTATTTCGCATAGGCTAATAATGTTGAAGTTATGTAACAATTCAGCATATAGAAAAAGATTTTTAGTTCTATGTTTTTCTGTTGAGGTATTAGGTGGTTCTATGTTAATGAAGAAGAATGTATTCTATGTATTAATAAGTTTGAGAAGTAATAAAAAGTGCTGTTCAAAAGTTAAGGAAACTAACATTATTTCGTGTATCAAATAATTCCTTATCAACTTTAACACCCTGAACGGTGAAAATTACAATAAATAATACATCTTCATTAACCACCTTTACATTCTTGCTTTTACGCCACATTTCAAAATTTTCATATTCTTTTTGATATCGCTCTAGAGTTATTTTCGGCAGTTAATCAACACTCGCTGCGCTGCACATGATTCTCCCAATATTTCTAAAGGAATTTGATTTTGTTCCTCAATTTCATCCATGGTCGTCGTTAAAGCGAACTTGAGAACACAAAAAACTGACGTTGTTTATAAAACTGTCAAACAGTTCCATGACAACAGAGTGCACGACGTTGGGATTTTTCTTTAGAATTGCGAGGTACGGGGTTTTTTCTTTCGTCGGAATCAAAATATAATCTCTCAACGGGATTACGAAAAATTTTTAACGACACACGGCCGATACGCAAATAACGGATTCGGTTAGTTATAATCCGAGGCGCAGCCGAGGATTACAATATCCAACCTCATCCGTTATTTGCTACATATCGGCCTTGTTACGTTAATAACTATATCAAGACCCCAAATTAATGAGTCATGAATATACTTCTACATATTATTATACATATACTGAAGGAAACCCTGTATAATCTGCTAAATTAACATGATATATTATTAGATCTGATTAATTAGTATGCTTCAGTTATTCTCACCTAATTCATAACATTCTTGGGATTCTTCATGGTAATGTGGCAAATAACTATGACATCCACAAACTCGATTATCTAAAAAAAGACTACCCTTTTCCTGGCAAGGTCCTCTGGAAAAATGTTCGTAACATTTTCCGTTTCCATATTTATAAGCTTTCAATTCCTCGCTTTCGTCACATCTACAAGATGCTAATTTATTGGTCTCTGTGAGCAGAAGACCTTTAGCACATGGCCCTCTCGAAAGATTTTTGTAGCAATTTTTGTCCGCTGGCCAGAAAATGAAACCGTGTGGACATTCTGGAATCCGAATACATACCCCAATTTTTTTCCTAGACCTGAAAATGAAAATATAAATGAAGGAAACTCATAGTGCTTGCAGTTGAAAAATATAGGCGCATCAAAATAAGCGCTACGCCGCCTGGTGACAATCAGAATAACTAAAAATCTTGACATATTTCTTACGTCCTCCTTTGTTTTGTGTTTGTTTTTGTGTGATTTTTTACAAATATTTATTATTTGCAATCACTTTGAAAGCTATGAGTCGTTCAAATCGTTATTGTTCAGTTCCTCAGTGTTCTTCCAGGGAAAAGAAAAGTTCAAATGTGAATTTCCATGCTTTTCCTCCAGCTGGTGATAAATATCGTGTTTGTGTAGAAGAGAAAAAGGAATACTCCTAAAGTCTCTACTTTGTGTGATCTGATAACTACAGATAGTCCTCTAAACAGTTTCACTGGTCTCAATAATATAAAACTATTAGATACAATAGTAAAAGCAGTACAATCTGTTTACAGTGATCAACGGTCACATAGATTAACAATCAAACAGCGTATTGTTTTAGTATTGACAAAATTGAAATGTGACCTTACATATGTGACATTATCTCTTTTATTTGGCATTTCACAAGAATTATGCCAAAAATATATTTATGAAATGCTACCCATTATGAGTAGAGTTGTGTCATAAGATACCCAGAATATTCTGAAATACAGAAAAACATGCCAAAATGTTTTGAAAGTTTTCAAAATACTCCTAATATCATCTTAGGCTGTACAGAAATTTTTATACAGAAACCAAAGTGCCTTTGCTGCAGAATCAGATTTTACCCTCAGTATAAATCTAATAACACAGTGAAATTCATGACAGGTGTTTCTCCTGGATGTTTAATTACTTATATTAGTGAACCATATGGGGGAAGAGCATCTGATAAAACGATTTTCCAACAAAGTGACTTAATTTTAAAGTTAGAAAGCTCACAGGATGCTATTATGGTGGACAAAGGTTTCTTGATAGATGATATTTGTCAACAGTTTAAAATAAAGTTGATCAGGCCACCATTTTTGAAAGACAAAAAACAGTTGACTACAGAAGAAGCATTGTTGAATGCCAAAATAGCAGCTGCTATAGTACATATTGAACGAGTCAATCAGAGAATTAAGATATTCATCTCATGATCTAACCTAAGATTTCTCTCAATTTGGCTACAAAACAAATGATGATAATCACGTACCGCCTCAATAGCAATGAGAATACATACACAGTAACACAAAAAGTTCACTAAAGAAGCCTGAAAAGTCTTTATATTTATGGTAAAATTATATTTCAAAAACACAAATAAACACATAACAAATACAACATAAATATTCCAATGTCAATATTTATAGTTCTACGACTGGCCACATTGGCGCTGCATTCTTATTTTCAGATGCCTATAGTTTTTGGAATATGAGATCAGAGGAGATAGCTGAAATAGTTATTTAATAAACTAGTTTATTAATGACAGCGATTAATGATTGAGACCATTAATCGCTACATTAATAAACGAGTTTATTACAAGATTTTTCCGTCGACCTCATCATGAATTGAGTATAAATTCTTGATTGAAATAAATTTTTATTTTGCATAACAGATACATTTGACACAATATAAATTTCTATGTTCATTTCGATATATTTATATTTATGCTCCCGATGGAACAATTTGAGAAAATCATAGATGGAATATTAGACATGTGACATTCTGAATAGTTCACATTACCTAAAATATCCGATAAGGAATATGTGGAACCGGTGGAAGCTGAAGTGTTATTTACTTTCGAACGATTATTGCATAAAATTTTTTCCGCAGTTTCTACTTTATTTTGTATAGAGTTAAATTTTTCGATTTGAATTTTGAATTCCTTTTCTCTGTGGAATAACAGTACAGACACAGAATAATTCAACTATTCCGTGCTGAATACTTCTGTGTTTGGTTGCTCATGACAATCGTACATTAAAATAGGAGAAATTGTACATTAAAATGGATCATTAATGATCAATTTCGTGTACGTTAAAGTAAGCTTTTATTTATAGGTCGACGGAAAAGTAAATAAAATGTCAATTGCATTCTTAATATCAACTAAATTATGTACTGTGACAGGCACAAGATTTTATTCAAAAATCCGTATATATTTAGGTTAATACTAGTGAGAGGCTCCCCCGCCTATTAAATAGATCCGTGAAAACTATAGATCGATGAAAATATAGGTTCCCGAACCACGATGAGCGCAAAGCCTGTCCCTGCCTCTGTCGAACGGTACGCGACGCGTCAAGTGCTGAGCCCGTCCCTGCCTCTGTCGAACGGGCGCGCCATCTGCTCACTGCAATCTGTAGTTCGTGCGGAATCGGTAGGATACTACTATACTTGTTGGGCCTCGCCGTGCCGAAACTTCTCGATAGAATTCGACACGTCCAACTGTCGGCTCGAAAGGCGGTCACGTGAATTCGAGACCATGTGAAGCGAAAATAGTTCTTAAGCATCGATAATGCAGCCGTTTTCGCGAATTTCGGAGAAACGTCAAACTTTAAACGTTCGATATCGAAAATTGGCGTCGCGGATCGAAGCGAGACGTAGCCTAAGCACTACGGAAAGGACGTGGGCGATCGACGGGGCCCTTCGGGCCCCGCGATTCGGGGCCGATCTCCTTATCTCGGCTTTATAAGTTTGCCATAATGCGGCGTTCGGCCGCCTGCATTTTAAGAAGTCCAAAATGGCAAACCAATTTTTTATTTAGTATTATATAATATAATATCAGCGGATCCGATTGTCTGAAACTATTTCAAATTGGACCACTAGCGCACACTGCCGACAAAATACGTCCGATATTATTTGAATGTCACAAGCAGGGATATTTTTCGACCGTGGTAATCAAATTTTCAGTATCGCACACATAGATATATACTATCAGATATATTGAGATTTCTATGATCGCACATGGTTTGACAATTCCTTTTTCTATACTCCCTGTCAAAAAATTACAGAAATAATCGTATGTTTGCGGTAGATTATGCAAAAACAATGCACGGTTTACCTTCCGGTAGTCGGATCAGACTTTTTATCGGTCCGATTGGTAGGACGCACTGCTCGTGCATCCGAGTCGGACGTCCGATCCGATATCGGATCGTAGGTGTGCGATATGATCGTATAAAAGTATAAATATTTGAGCGTCAGATGCCCTGATCCGACAATCGTTTCAGACAATCGGAACCGATTGTAGGAAATGTGCGGCCGGCCTAAAATGGATGATCAATTTCGTGTACGTTAAAGTAAGCTTTTATTTATAGGTCGACGGAAAATTAATAAAATGTCAATTGCATTCTTAATATCAACTAAATTATGTACTGTGACAGGCACAAGATTTTATTCAAAAATCCGTATATATTTGGGTTAATATGATATCAGTGGTTTGTTAAATGAACAATAAATTGGCGAATAAAACTACGCTATACATATCTACATGAAAGTTTTTTCATGAAACTTTAGAAAACTGGAATCGATTTTAAAATGTGGAAAAGACTGAACCACATTAATTAGTTTATTTCGTCTGATGAAATAAAAAAAAACTCTATCGCAGCGAGCTGCATTAGAAAAGCAGGTTTTCATAACGTATCCAGTTTAAAAATTCTTTTTATTTATTCATGATTTTTGTTCCAAATCCAAAAAAAAATGCCCTCTAATGTGTAAACAATACTTACTTCCTCCCCGGGGAGTCAACCTCCCAACCTATTCGTCCCAAGACCAAACACCATCCAAGATATCTGTCGAAAAAACCTACATACAAACTTTCAACCCTATTACTCCAAAATTGCGACCTTTATCGTGTAAATAAGTTTCATTTCTTCCCCCGGGGGGTTAACCCCCAACCAATTCGAACCAAAACCAATCATATCCAAGATATCATACAAAACTACCCAGATACAAACTTTCAACCCTATTGCTACAAAATTGCGCTTTCTGTCGTGGAAAGAAGATTTATTCTAAGGGGGTCAACCCCCGAACCAATTTGGTCCAAAATCAATCACATCCAACATATCATACGAAACTACCTATTCACAAACTTTCAACCCTATTGCTTCAAAATTGCGCCCTTTATATATATATATATATATATATATATATATATATATATATATATATATATATATATATATATATATATATATATATATATATATATATATATATATATATATATATATATATATATATATATATATATATATAATTTTTTTATATATATAATAATTATTATATATTAATATATATATATATATATATATATATATATATATTTATTTTATATATATATATATATATATATATATATATATATATATATATATATATATATATATATATATATATATATATATATATATATATATATATATATATATATATATATATATATATATATATATATATATATATATATAATTAATACAAGGAGTATTCTAACTTATAAAAGGTTATATTGGGCACTCGGCAAAAGGAGGCTAGATTTAAATCAAACAACCATTGGTCATGAACATCTATATTTCGGTCCTTAGTTTGGGACCTTCATCAGGATGCTAGAAGTCAAAGAACTCACATAGTATCACAACAACCAACTAAAATATAAGCAGTGGAAAAGCATATAATACTACAAATAAAGTTACTTACATGTGACAAGTTGTGAAAATAGAGCGGCGAAAAACGAATGACACAGAGGGAGCAATCAAAAATTATTTAAAAACAAACAAAAGCATAATGATGATTATGTGCCAGAGATTTAATATCTCACTTTTATATTGTCATCATTATGCTTTTGTTTGTTTTTAAATAATTTTTGATTGCTCCCTCTGTGTCATTCGTTTTTCGCCGCTCTATTTTCACAACTTGTCACATGTAAGTAACTTTATTTGTAGTATTATGTGGCTTTTCCACTGCTAATATTTTAGTTGGTTGTTGTGAAACTATGTGAGTTCTTTGACTTCTAGCATCCTGATGAAGGTCCCAAACTAAGGACCGAAATATAGATATTCATGACCAATGGTTGTTTGATTTAAATCTAGCCTCCTTTTGCCGAGTGCCCAATATAACCTTTTATAATATATATATATATATATATATATATATATATATATATATATATATATATATATATATATATATATATAAAATGAAGTGAACTAGGACATTTATTTGAAACTAATCAAACAAACCTCCTAGTTGTAGTAGTATAACCATCTCCGCTAGGAGGTTTGTTTGATTAGTTTCAAATAAATGTCCTAGTTCACTTCATTTTATTGCCACGAACGTGTATCGATAACAAGAAGAAATTTGTTTTCTATTCATTTGCTACCTGTAAAAGGGATAAAATTGGAGCGCTTGTTACTTGCGGCGTGTGAATGTTGAATTACATCGAATTGATGTATCAACTTTACTCTTGCTTAGCGATTATAGTAACCACCTTCGGGTGTCAGGACGTACGAGTTCTCGTTGCCGAAATGTTTTCTTCTATCTGTAAGATGTGGTTCATTTGTTTCCGACTGGTGGCGCTGTGTCATATTTATATGTCATATAGTCACTGGAAGGAAAATATAACGCCGTTAGAAATATTTGGTTGGTTATCACTTTCGATGATACTGATGAGCCCCAAATAAGGGCGAAACAGACTGTCTATCATTTCCATTGATTGTGATGAACAACTTAATGTTTCTAACATACACCATCCAAGGTATATGGAGGCATTTCGATGTTTCGTGAACTCGTATAACCAGCTCCGCTAGGAGGTTTGTTTGATTAGTTTCAAATAAATGTCCTAGTTCACTTCATTTTATTGCCACGAACGTGTATCGATAACACGAAGAATTCTGTTTTCTATATATATATATATATATATATATATATATATATATATATATATATATATATATATATATATATATATATATATATAGAGAGAGAGAGAGAGAGAGAGAGATGAAATTGAGTATTTGGTGCCAAGCATCATAGTCGTGAAACGAAAAACTATCTTGGTCCTAGGTCCAACATCGCACCCATTTCAGAAAGCAGGTTTTCGAAGTGAGAACCTGCTAATAACTCGTGAGCAGTAGAGCTACATCACTAAGGTCGTATTTTTCTCGCGAAATACATCGCATCGAGATTCTATTCTAACAGATTGAATTATATTTTGAAAAATAACGCATAAATAGTAAACCGAACTAAAAAGTAGAAAATAATATTTTTTTTTAATTTGAACTTACTTATGATTTGCCTCTGTCGCGTTAATTGAAGTCCTGATCGCGGGTGAAAAGTAAAACCCTTCTTCGCACGGACCTGCTGTAAAAATATGATAGCAGTGACCATCTTCCTCGTATTCGACAGTGTTAGGTGGACACCTACATTCGGCAATCAGTGTCTGAGTTTCGGATCCCGTAGCTGAAGGAGTTAGTTCCATATCTTCTTGACATGGATATCCTTTCTGGAAAAAGCGTTCTGTTGAATTACTTTTTGATCATAATAATCATCTATATATATATATATATATATATATATATATATATATATATATATATATATATATATATATATATATATATATATATATATATATATATATATGTTCAAAAAGATTTCCGCGGTCGGAAGTATTTGAAAAACTTGGTTCACGGAATGAACCGCGTGAAAGATTTGAAAAATCTCGACGTTTCGGCTCCTTTTGCGAAGCCATCTTCAGGAGAATTAGAAGGGGAATAATTCAGAATCGTGGCCTCAATCTGCCTACTCCACGATCCGAATTAGGAGAAATCGGAAACAATACGATTGCGTGGTCTCAATCTGCCTACTCCACTAACCGTACTGCTTCCTGTCAACTCTGAAGTCTCAACCTGCCTACTCTTCAGAGTCAACTGAAGAAAAAGGAGCCGAAACGTCGAGATTTTTCAAATCTTTCACGCGGTTCATTCCGTGAACCAAGTTTTTCATATATATATATATATATATATATATATATATATATATATATATATATATATATATATATATATATGTTACAGTCAATATATGAAATTGGGCATTATATAAACTGTCTAGCCGGTATATATATTGCCTGAAGTGCTCCGCTATATATGAAATAAAGCACAAATTATAAACTGACTAGACATTATATAAAACGCGCGTAAAGAATTAGTCAGTTTATTTTGTTTATTGTTTTCAACCGTCAGGTGATTTTATAGTTGTAGTTATTATCATTAAACGTTTACTAACAATGGAAGAAGACAAAATTAAAAGGTAAAAGTACATTATTAATCAATACATAAGTGATTTATTTAACACATTCATATGAAAATTCGTATTATTTAGGTTTTCAAACATAACCTCTAAATTAAAATTCAAAACTGAGCTATACAGGGCAGCATTTATTATATTTAAATATTAAAATATAACAATGATAATGGTTTTTCATATTTTATAAAGAATTTTATAAAAGCAAAAGTAATCTTGGTAAAAATTGTCGAAGCTTAAATCTTGAAAAGTACAATAAATTAATAGAAGAAGTGAAATTTTCTAAGTGATTCTTCACATCCACATGTGGACATAGGTGATACAGTAAGAATCCCGGTTCCAGAGGTGGATAGAGGGCGAGGGGATCCTAGATCTATCTTAGGAATAGTCAAAGAAGTAACCAAAGAGGGCTTTTTCAAATTAGCCACGAAAAACGGCATTCTTTCAAAATTATATTCCAGGGCAGAATTTAGTACCTGCCCAATTAATCTTATGGAATTAAATACTTGCTCCGACAACATACTGACCCTTCGAACTGCGGCAAAATTGGAGTCAATTGGGCATGGGCAAGGTTTTCGAAGATGCCATCGTAAAAGCAACAAATGTGCATCGAATAAATGCTTATGTAAAAAAATGAAGTTTTATGCACTTCAAAATGCCACAGTATCCTTGCCATAACAAATAATTTTTAATGTTTTTTAAATATTTTGATGTTTTTTGTTTTTTTAAGGTTTTAATGTTTTTTAATAAATAGAGTTTTTAATGAACATCGAAATAATTATTTTATTTGCCATAATTTAATAATATTTGGGTATAGTTCAAAATTCTATTACGGTCCTGTTTGTAGATGTAAATATTGAATTGTTTCACAAACTGCCTAAAATTAAGTACGCAATATAATACGGCCGACACTGTTTATATAATGACTAGTCGATTTATGAAAGAAATATATTTTATATAAACGGTCTGATATGGGCAGTCTGTATATAAACGGTCTGCGCGGTATATATACGGCGTCTTTTCACAAATTGACTGTAACATATATATATATATATATATATATATATATATATATATATATATATATATATATATATATATATATATATATATATATATATATATATATATATATATATAACTGAGATTGAATTCTCACAAATCACTTGGTGAAACATCATAAAGAATAAAGTATAAACTTTAAAATAAAAACACTTGGCTTATGTTTCACAATAGAAAAAATATTTAGATACTGTATTTAGCAGTAACGAAAAATAAAACTCAGTGCTTTTCATTCGTTCATACATAGGTTGTTCACGATTCCATTATCGGAAACAAATTTTCATACTGAAGTTAATACAATTAAATTATTAGATATCAATAACGGTTACAATGAAAGTCTTATCGACAAGCTCATTGGGAAAAAACGAATAAAGTATCTGTTGCATTCAATATACCCCACGCAAACTATTAATGAAGAACAAAAATACTTCCCAATAAATTATGTGGCCAATTTGAGTAGCAAAATTTGTAACAGACTATCGAGAAATAACGTTAAAACAATTTGTACAAATAAAAGAAACTTGAAGTCATTCTTGGTCAATAATAAAGAAAAATCTAACATCGGAGAAAACAGTGGTATTTACAAAATATTTTGCGACGAATGTCCTGCTTTCTATGTTGGACAGACAGGAAGGAATATAAATATTCGTGTTGAAGAACATAAAAAGTCAATTTTACAAAACAAAAATTCCACTGGCTTCTCTGAACATTGTATAAAATTCAATCACTTCCTGGATTTCAACAAAACCAAATTGTTACATTCAGGTAACAAAGGAAAACGCCTTGACCTTCTTGAAATTCTCGAAATAAGTTCCGCCCATAATAGTCAATTACCCCTTGTAAACGAACAAATTGATTTTCAGGTATCACCTTTGCTTTTGTCTGTTTTATAAATTACGATGCAATACTCTCCTGTAGTCAGTCTTGATAATGAGTTCATAACTCGAAACATGTCGACTTTTCGTTACTGCTAAATACAGTATCTAAATATTTTTATATTGTGAAACATAAGCCAAGTGTTTTTATTTCAAAGTTTATACTTTATTATTATATATATATATATATATATTATATATATATATATATAATATATATATATATATAATATATATATATATATATATAATATATATTATTCCAAGAGATATCAATTATTGGTATAACAGGTTTATTTCGAACATTACATTTTAAAATTAAAATTCATTGGACGTTTCAATGGAGTTTTCCATCTTCATCAGCTAAAATCAGGATAAAATACAATTCAAATGCCTAAATATAAAACATATATACATACACTAAAATAAATAACATAAGATTGTATGTCACCAGAAATGTTTCGTCGGTAGTTGTCACAATACTACTTGACTCTTGAATCTCTGTTTTATACATCGGTTAAACCAGAGATTCAAGAGTCAAGTTAGTATTGTGACAACTACCGACGAAACATTCTGGTGAGATACAATTTATGTTATTTTATTTTAGTGTATGTGTATATATGTTTTTATATTTAGGCA